>SSNS01000304.1:561608-683260 GCA_006937985.1 Aphyosemion australe | reverse complement strand
GGCATGTCCCCCCCACTTTTTCAAAAGGCAGTTTTGGTCCCCTGCACTTTTTTCCGTCCAAAAACAATATTTCACTCCATTAAATGGATTTGGTTGAGCACATGGGCGTCGCACCCGTGGGGGATGTGGGTGTTTTAACACCCACGCTTTTTCTAATGAGGAGGCTGAACAGCCACTTTCCAGCAGTTTTGCGCAAAACTTTACTATCAGTCTGGTCCCTCCGTGTTTCGCTCGTTGTTTCCCCTCTCCCCCTCCCTTTCCTGTTGATCATTGAAACCCGCACCTCTGCGCACCGGTGTTACGTCAAAAATTCTCGTTCGTTCCATCATTGATGTGTTTCTCCAGCTGCTCCGCGCCTCCGAACTGAAAAAATCGCGCGCGCTCATTACAAGCTGCACTCCCAGCGCGCGCTGCTCACACCACAAGAGAACTATAACCTTGTTGAGCTCAAACATCTTATTTGAGCAAATCCAGAGCTTTAAGTGGCCCCTCCCGATATACGCAGAACACGCGCTCCATGAGGGGCCTCGTTTTGCGCACGAGTACTCATTCTCTCCAAACGCGCAAAAGGCGCATCGCTGTTGCGCGCCGCGCTCACATCACCATCAGCTACCGTTCGCCCAGGCAGGAGGAAAGAACAAAGAGACGAGGTATCCGACACCGTGCACGCTCCCGCAATGATTGACAGCAGCAGCATCTGAACAACCAGCGGTCAGATGCGCCGACAGGCAGGTGGAAACATGGAGGTGGAGATGCTTCCAAACGGATGAGAATAAGCAAAAAAGTCAGAACAAGAGGAGGAGTGAGCTGCACTTGTGTGGGAATGTTGATAAAAAAAGAAAAACTTTGTGAGCATAAACATCCCAGCTGCTGCTGATCATGAGACAGAAGAGACGATGATTCTGTCTGGATGTGGACTAGAGAATATTTTACAGCAGCTCTGATTATTTATTAAATGTTTTGTTAAATGCACAAACCTTCACTTCTGTCCTGTTGTCTCTGGTTCACAGCCTTTCAGTCCAATAGTATCCTATAATTAGTTGTAGTCATATTTACATCAATTTCATTTGATAATTTCCCACTGAGAGCAAAACAAATCTGAATCTGCTTGTCTGATAGATTTCTGGTCATAACAGGGTTGATGCTGAAGTCTGAACTTAACCCTAACCCAGCTGCTTCTGCTGAGTGAAGCTTGAGGCTCATCAAAGGCACAAGAACACCTGAGTGGCAGTAATTCAACCTAAAAGGTGAAACTAATCTATGAGACAGACTCATTCCAGATGTTTCAGCCTTTATTTGTTATAATTGTGATGATTCTGGCTACAGCTGATGAAAACCCCACATTCAGAATCTCAATTAAAATATAGTGAAAAGGTTCAATATTCTAGACTCAAAGTGTCACACTCTAATCAGCTGATGAGTCCAGAACACCTGCAGAGGGTTCCTGAGCCTTTAGATGGTCTCTCAGTCTGAGCTGGATTACTGACATAAGTGGACTTTTNAGTCTGTCTGAGGCAAAAGTCCAGAACCTCGTTAGCTCTTCAGCAGCTCCATAGAGACATCTGATTACGCACAAGCAGGTGACCATCAGGTTTACGCCGGAGCAGAAAGAATGTGCGTCGGGGCCGCAGCAGGTGAAATGTTGATAATTGTTTAATTGCATTGTTTCTATGTTACTGGGGCACTGCACTCTAAACCCAGATAAGTAGAGTTTACTTAAAAAAACTCAGGTAACCCGTTGCCTTAAATTTTTTAAGGAATGAAGCATTAGTTGAGTGAGTGCAGCGGACTACATACAATAAACTTGAACCCTTAATAGAGTGAAATGGAAATTCTGAGTTGAATGTACTATAGTTACAGAGTTACAGTAACTAAAGGTACTTAGTTGAAACAACTATTAAACACCCATTTATATAACTCAGCTTGTTTTTAAGCATTACTTTATTTCCAATTGAACCAATTTTTACATTTTAACTGACAGATGCCAGCTAACTCATACCTCATGCAGTCAGCAAGAGTTGAACTCATGGTTACTGAGACCAGAGGCTTTAGTGCAGGGGTCGGGAACATGCGGCTCTGGATGAAAATGGATGGGGGATATATTTTTTGTTTTATTATCGTTTCTGTAGGAGGACAAACATTCTTAACATTTTCCAATGCTGTAAAAATGCACATAATAAATATTAAATTTTAACATTTCTGTCAACGAAAATTTGCGTCATAGCCTGCGACACACGTTTCAGTGTGGCGCTCATATGGCGGCGCAGTGCCAGGCAGATGGATGTAAACAAACCGGCGGGTGTGTCAGGGCCGTGGATCCCAAAGGGAAAATGAGAAAAATAGCTGATGAGAACAGAGGATTCAAGGAAGAATGGACCCAATTATTTGCTTTCATTGTCGACGCGGAAGGATTACCTGTAAAAACTTCAACTTTTCACTGCTGTCGCTCGGACAAGGACCAATCAGCGGAGGTTTCACTGACTGACCAATGAGGGGACAGGATGCTTCTCAGTACATCTCCGGGTAAACATGGAGGAAAAGTTAATACTTGCCGTGTCTGATGTCCCAGAGCTTTACAAGACTTCACTTAACTCCAGCAAAACCTTGTGAGACTTCATATCTACTGCTGTTTCAACTCTGAGCTGCTTTAATAACCCAAAATTCCCTCCAATCTGACGGCCAATCAAAACAACGGAAGACTCGCTATTCGCCCTGCTGGAACAGAGGCGCCGCTGGCTTTTGCCGCATGTCGCCTCCCGTGTGTCAGGTTATAAAAGTAGATTTAAGAAGTGGATTACATCTCCAAACTCCACTACTGCTGCAGGTTTTGTTGCAACCTGAGAGACAAAAGCGGGGGAAACTGTTCACGGATGGTGATTACATGAAGGATTCATTCATCAAAATATCAGAGCACCTATTTCAGACTTCAAAAACAAAACCGAGATAATCCAGAAAATTAAAGACGTTCCTCTCTCCACAAAGACAAGGACCATTAAAACGACAGGAGACGTCACCAATCAGCAAATCAGAGACATTAATTCAGCTCCAGCGTCCTCAACTACCTGTGATGAGTCGTGTGAGGTGATCGATATCAAACAGACAGCGCTGTTATGCAGGTATGTGAGCTGTGATGGGCTCAAGAAGAAATGATCAAATTAATACCACTGATTAATATTGTAATGGAAGTTAAAACGTAAAGCACCAAATATCTACAGCAGAGTCACGTGGTGTGTTGTTCTCTCCAGGATGCTGCAGGGAAATAAACATTTAATCATGAATGCTCATCATGTATTTGTAGCCTACTTAGTCATTTTGATAATAGGCTAATATAGCTAATATACACTTACAACCTGTGTTGCCTTCATATAAGGCTTATATAAGGCTTTTCATTTTTTGCGGCTCCAGACAGATTTGTTTTTTGTTTTTTTGGTCCAATATGGCTCTTTTAACATTTTGGGTTGCCAACCCCTGCTTTAGTGAGAACCACCACCTTACTATATACAGTAGAACGGCACAGTGGTCTCATTCCTGAGACCTTCCTCCTCACTTATGGTGCCAACATGACAGAACAAATAACCCCACCTTTGCAACACTGAACAAAGCAATAACCAAGAAAAACACACAAGACAACACAACACAACCTCCCACACACAATAAACATGCATAAACACCCCAAAATAGAACAAAATAGCTAAGAAAATGACTACCCACAATGCACCTCACCCACTGCTGCTTTCACAGTGGGTGGGGTCATTTTTTAAATCTATAAATTGCAGTTTTAAGTTGACTAAACTCTGGTCATTGGCCTAAGGCTTCAAACATGGGGTAGAAAACTTGCTTGTTAGAACTTCAGTGCAGCTGAGTTCTTCCTCTTTGTTCTGTGTGTCTCTGTTCTGTCTCTAAAGAGTCAGAGCTCCTCAGCATCTGGTCAGAACTGGTATGAACCAGGTTTTTGGAGGTTGCAACCAAGCAAACTTGATTATTTGAAGTAGTTTGAACTCAAACATATAAGCTAGGCCATTAAAAAGTACAGTTTGCTCAAATATATACGTGGTATTAAAATTACATGTGTTTTAGTAATCTGAACTCAGTTTGTTTAAGTAGAGAGTACTGATTGGACTTCAAAACACAATTACAATAAGAAAGGACATGAAACAGTTCAGCTAACTCAGGATTAACAAGTAATGTTAATAATTTAGAAACATTTAAGTAATGTGAACAAGATCATTTGAGTTTAATCAAAATCTGGGTTTACAGTGTAAAGCCTACTTCACACTGGCGGCATGGAACGTCGCTGCTTCAAATAAAATCCATTATAATCTCTGGGATTGATCCAAACCGTCCGTGCCCCTAAAGATGGGATTGGGTTCTATTTTTGCCAAGAGCCGCTTCTGGGACACGTCAATTTCCACAGTTAACATAGGGCTAGACAGGAAATCACACGCGGTCTCAGTGGAAAACATCCAGTAAGTTTCAAAATAAAAGACTATCGCAGTTATGCGATTTCATATCTAGATTATGTCAATACATGTGACCTAACGGTTTATTTACTCTCAGCATCCTTAGAGAAGTGCAGCAGTCTGTTTTTCATGGCTTTAATCCTGGCAGTGGAGAGGAACAACATTATATATAACATCAAACAGCAATATCAAACGTGATTTCCTTCTTCTTTTTGCTTAAATGGTGAATTGCATAAACAAACCGTGACCTTTGAAGTCTCGGGGTATTTTGTGATCTCGTGAGTCCAGCAAGGACAACAGCAGAGAAGCTGCTCTGTGGCTGAGACTCTCCCGGTGNGGTGGTTATCCAAGAGTCTTTGCAGTACTGCTCTGACGTGTTGCCGGTGCTCGTTGATGGACCTCGAAAAAATGAGAATATCGTCTAGATAGACCGTTACAAACTTATTGATATAGTCACCCAGAACTGAGTTGACTAAGGCTTGAAAAACAGCAGGGGCGTTTGTTAACCCGAAAGGCATGACTAGGTACTCAAAGTGTCCCAGTGGAGTCTTAAAGGCGGTCTTCCATTCATCTCCTTTGCGAATGCGAACCAAGTGGTAGGCGTTGCGGAGGTCTAACTTTGTGAAGACAGTAGCATCTTGAACTGGCTCAAAGGTGGAAGCAAGGAGTGGCAGAGGGTACTTATTCTTGACTGTAATGTGATTAAGTCCACGGAAATCAATGCAGGGGCGGAGTGAACCGTCTTTTTTAGAAACGAAGAAAAATCCAGCCCCTAGGGGGGACGTGGACGGTCTGATTATGCCCGCGGCTAGTGACTCTGAAATGTACTTCTCCATACACTCATGTTCGGGTTTGGAAAGGCTGTACAAGCGGCTGGAGGGGAGTGTGGCATCAGGGATAAGGTCAATACAACAATCGAGGGGGCGGTGAGGAGGTAGTGAAGAGGCTTTGTCCTTGCTAAATACCTGTGGGATGTCGTGGTACTCGGAGGGAACTCCTGTTAGGTCCGGTGGGGGTGATGGTTCAAGTTGATGTCTCTGAGTACTCGAAGTGGGTGCTCGTAGGCAGGTGGTGAGACAACGGGAACTCCAAGATTCCACTCTACTTGTCCTCCAGTCAATGTGGGGGTTATGGGTAACCAGCCAGGGATGTCCCAGAACTACAGGGGACTGGGGAGAGGGAAACACAAAAAACGTGATACGTTCATAGTGGTTACCTGAGGTTTGTAGGGTGATGGGAGTGGTTTGATGGGTAATGGGCGAAAGGGGGTTTCCATCCAAAGAAGAAGCGTGCAGGGGAGTGGGCAGTGGAATGGTAGGGATGTGGAGCTGGTCCACGATGGTCTGATCCAGAAAATTCTGTTCACAGCCTGAGTCCAAGAGTGCCTGTGTGGAATGGTGATGATGGGAAAAGAGAACAACACAAGGTAAGGAACACCGGAATGAGGAATTGAAGTTAGCACCCACCCGTACTCCCGGTTCTACTGGCGGGCTCGGCGGTTTAACTGAATCGGGCACTGGGAAACATAATGTCCGGCTTCTCCACAGTAGAGGCAGAGCTTGTGTGACATACGTCTATTTCTCTCCTCCAGGCTGAGTCGGGTCCGGCCAATCTGCATGGGTTCCTCCGGTCCAGGTGCAGGAGCTGGTCTGGGGATGGCTCGAGAGGAGGTTGGAGGGGAGGCTGGAACCGGCTGATGGGGGCCTTTATAACGGTCTCGGAGGCGTTTGTCTATCTTGGTAGCCAGGGCTATAAGGTCCTCCAGGTTTTGCGGCTCGGGACAGAGGGCTAGTTGATCTTTAATTCTCTCATTAAGGGCTTCCTGGAATGCCCCCATTAATGAGTCCTCGTTCCACGTGGAGGCAGCAGCTAGTGTTCTGAACTTTAAAGAAAATTCAGTGACTGTCTGACGACCCTGGGACAGGTGCCATAGTTGTTTGGCTATTTCCGAACGTTTTTCCTCACAGCCGAAGGTCAACTTAAATTCTGACAAAAACTCAGAAAGTGGTCCATTCAAAAAACTGGGAAGGCGGCTCTTGGTTTCAGCCCATTCTAAGGCTTTACCGCGTAGTAATCCAATAATGTAGGATATCTTCACTGCGTCGGTAGCAAATGACGCAGGGGAACGATCAAAAGTTAACCTGCATTGTAAGAGGAATCCCCTACACTGCGCGGAATCTCCCTCAAACGTCATAGTGGGCGGGGAGTCGGCGACGCGAAACAAACAGGGATCCGGAAGAGATGGCTGAGTGAGCTGGGGGGCGACAACGGGGTTCGGTGGGACTGGAACCGGGGCTGTGACTTTCTCGTGGATCTGAGCCACCACTGAATCGAGTTGGAGTAATCTTTGGTTGGTGTTGTTAAGTTGTTCGAACAACGACCGGAGTGTAGCATCGTGATCAAGGAGCGTGCTGGAGATGGCTGGCGGGACCGATTCTGCATGTTTCGACTGTTGGTCGGATGATTCTGTCATGGTCTGGTTTACGTGTTTAACCCAGGACATGTAGAATCAGAACCGGGACAAGAATAAGGTAAGAAAATAATCTTTATTAAGTTGGCTGGAGTACTCGTGAAGCCGAGGAACGGAAGGGTACGGGTCCGGATCTAATGAGGAAACACAAGATGGTGAGCCGGGATCCAGAGGAGGAAAACAACAACTGAGAACTGTCTTACTTGCTGGTGAGGGAGTAGGGAGTTCTGAGGAGGGAGTGGGGTCCGGTCGGGGGTGTACCAGATGAGGTGGTACTGGAGAGGATGTTGCTCAAGAGGGATCCAAATATCCAGAAGGCTAGCTGGAGACGCAAGGTGAGCGGTGGAGAGCGGAGCGGCTGGAGAGCACAGCGGGACGCTGAAGTGGTTGAGATCCGAGAAGTTCTGTTTGTGGTGGATGAGGGCGGTAGTGGTCTGGAGAAGGGCACAAGGGTTGATTAGTAGGAGTCTCAAAAACTACACAAAAAAATGCTGCTTGCAATCTTCTAAATTAGCTCGAGAAAAGGTCGTAGACGAATACCCAACGGGAGTTAATCATCCGACAAAGTGTTGGCGTCCCACTGCTCCTTATATCCCCAGCCGGTGATTGCTGCAGAACAGCAACAGCTGGTGCCGCTCTCCAGGAAACGCCCACCTGCAGGAATGAGACTCAAACCAGAGATTTAGAGCAGATGAACACCCCAGACCGTGACAGTACCCCCCCCTCAAGGGACGCCACCCGGCGGCCCCGAGGAGGAGGAGGCGGAGGAGGAGGCACGAGAAGTCTCAAAGGCCCTGATGAGGGACGGGTCCGCAATGAAGGACCCGGGAACCCAGGCGCGGTGCTCCGGGCCGTAGCCCCTCCAATCCACCAGATATTGGACTCCACGCCCCCGTCGACGAACGTCGAGCAGGCGGCGAACAGGGTAGACGGGCCCATCGGCCAAAAGACGAGCCGGAGGAGGGGGAGCCGGAGGCGGGCAAAGGGGACTGGACACAACAGGTTTGAGGAGGGACACATGAAAGACGGGATGAACCTTGAGAGACGGGGGAAGAGCCAGGCGAACCGTGGAAGGATTGATAATGGCTGTGATGGGGAAGGGGCCGATGAACCGGGGAGACAATTTTCTGCAGGACCCTTTGAGGGTGATGTCTCGGGTCGAGAGCCACACCTGTTGACCAGGGGTGTAGGGCGGAGCCGGTCGTCGATGCCTGTCTGCCAAACGGCGGTTCCGGTCAGAGGTTCTCTGAAGGGCCGTTCTTGTGAGGGTCCATATCCGCCGAGCCCCTCGGATGAACCGGGGAGAGACGACGGGAGAAAAAAGCACAGGGATGCAATTTATGATCTGCTGTAGATACTTGTGACAAAACTGCTCCCACCCCGGTGTCAGAAGCATCCACCTCTAGGGTGAATTGCTTCGAGGGGTCTGGTCTCATGAGCACCGGAGCGTTAGTGAAGCGTTCTTTCAACGCGGCAAAGGCTGCAGCAGCAGCGGAAGTCCACACAAATGGCTTCTTTACAGAGGTTAAGGTGGTGAGGGGTGCCGCCGTTTGACTGTAGTTACGGATGAAGCGACGATAAAAATTGGCGAAACCCAAGAACCGTTGCAGTTGTTTACGAGAAATGGGTGTCGGCCAGTCTAGCACTGCTTTTACCTTGTCGGGATCCGCTCTCAACCGCCCGCTCTCGAGGATGTAACCCAGGAACTTGACGGAGGATGCGTGGAACTCACACTTCTCGGCTTTGACATATAGGTGGTTATCCAAGAGTCTTTGCAGTACTGCTCTGACGTGTTGCCGGTGCTCGTTGATGGACCTCGAAAAAATGAGAATATCGTCTAGATAGACCGTTACAAACTTATTGATATAGTCACCCAGAACTGAGTTGACTAAGGCTTGAAAAACAGCAGGGGCGTTTGTTAACCCGAAAGGCATGACTAGGTACTCAAAGTGTCCCAGTGGAGTCTTAAAGGCGGTCTTCCATTCATCTCCTTTGCGAATGCGAACCAAGTGGTAGGCGTTGCGGAGGTCTAACTTTGTGAAGACAGTAGCATCTTGAACTGGCTCAAAGGTGGAAGCAAGGAGTGGCAGAGGGTACTTATTCTTGACTGTAATGTGATTAAGTCCACGGAAATCAATGCAGGGGCGGAGTGAACCGTCTTTTTTAGAAACGAAGAAAAATCCAGCCCCTAGGGGGGACGTGGACGGTCTGATTATGCCCGCGGCTAGTGACTCTGAAATGTACTTCTCCATACACTCATGTTCGGGTTTGGAAAGGCTGTACAAGCGGCTGGAGGGGAGTGTGGCATCAGGGATAAGGTCAATACAACAATCGAGGGGGCGGTGAGGAGGTAGTGAAGAGGCTTTGTCCTTGCTAAATACCTGTGGGATGTCGTGGTACTCGGAGGGAACTCCTGTTAGGTCCGGTGGGGGTGATGGTTCAAGTTGATGTCTCTGAGTACTCGAAGTGGGTGCTCGTAGGCAGGTGGTGAGACAACGGGAACTCCAAGATTCCACTCTACTTGTCCTCCAGTCAATGTGGGGGTTATGGGTAACCAGCCAGGGATGTCCCAGAACTACAGGGGACTGGGGAGAGGGAAACACAAAAAACGTGATACGTTCATAGTGGTTACCTGAGGTTTGTAGGGTGATGGGAGTGGTTTGATGGGTAATGGGCGAAAGGGGGTTTCCATCCAAAGAAGAAGCGTGCAGGGGAGTGGGCAGTGGAATGGTAGGGATGTGGAGCTGGTCCACGATGGTCTGATCCAGAAAATTCTGTTCACAGCCTGAGTCCAAGAGTGCCTGTGTGGAATGGTGATGATGGGAAAAGAGAACAACACAAGGTAAGGAACACCGGAATGAGGAATTGAAGTTAGCACCCACCCGTACTCCCGGTTCTACTGGCGGGCTCGGCGGTTTAACTGAATCGGGCACTGGGAAACATAATGTCCGGCTTCTCCACAGTAGAGGCAGAGCTTGTGTGACATACGTCTATTTCTCTCCTCCAGGCTGAGTCGGGTCCGGCCAATCTGCATGGGTTCCTCCGGTCCAGGTGCAGGAGCTGGTCTGGGGATGGCTCGAGAGGAGGTTGGAGGGGAGGCTGGAACCGGCTGATGGGGGCCTTTATAACGGTCTCGGAGGCGTTTGTCTATCTTGGTAGCCAGGGCTATAAGGTCCTCCAGGTTTTGCGGCTCGGGACAGAGGGCTAGTTGATCTTTAATTCTCTCATTAAGGGCTTCCTGGAATGCCCCCATTAATGAGTCCTCGTTCCACGTGGAGGCAGCAGCTAGTGTTCTGAACTTTAAAGAAAATTCAGTGACTGTCTGACGACCCTGGGACAGGTGCCATAGTTGTTTGGCTATTTCCGAACGTTTTTCCTCACAGCCGAAGGTCAACTTAAATTCTGACAAAAACTCAGAAAGTGGTCCATTCAAAAAACTGGGAAGGCGGCTCTTGGTTTCAGCCCATTCTAAGGCTTTACCGCGTAGTAATCCAATAATGTAGGATATCTTCACTGCGTCGGTAGCAAATGACGCAGGGGAACGATCAAAAGTTAACCTGCATTGTAAGAGGAATCCCCTACACTGCGCGGAATCTCCCTCAAACGTCATAGTGGGCGGGGAGTCGGCGACGCGAAACAAACAGGGATCCGGAAGAGATGGCTGAGTGAGCTGGGGGGCGACAACGGGGTTCGGTGGGACTGGAACCGGGGCTGTGACTTTCTCGTGGATCTGAGCCACCACTGAATCGAGTTGGAGTAATCTTTGGTTGGTGTTGTTAAGTTGTTCGAACAACGACCGGAGTGTAGCATCGTGATCAAGGAGCGTGCTGGAGATGGCTGGCGGGACCGATTCTGCATGTTTCGACTGTTGGTCGGATGATTCTGTCATGGTCTGGTTTACGTGTTTAACCCAGGACATGTAGAATCAGAACCGGGACAAGAATAAGGTAAGAAAATAATCTTTATTAAGTTGGCTGGAGTACTCGTGAAGCCGAGGAACGGAAGGGTACGGGTCCGGATCTAATGAGGAAACACAAGATGGTGAGCCGGGATCCAGAGGAGGAAAACAACAACTGAGAACTGTCTTACTTGCTGGTGAGGGAGTAGGGAGTTCTGAGGAGGGAGTGGGGTCCGGTCGGGGGTGTACCAGATGAGGTGGTACTGGAGAGGATGTTGCTCAAGAGGGATCCAAATATCCAGAAGGCTAGCTGGAGACGCAAGGTGAGCGGTGGAGAGCGGAGCGGCTGGAGAGCACAGCGGGACGCTGAAGTGGTTGAGATCCGAGAAGTTCTGTTTGTGGTGGATGAGGGCTGTAGTGGTCTGGAGAAGGGCACAAGGGTTGATTAGTAGGAGTCTCAAAAAGTACACAAAAAATGCTGCTTGCAATCTTCTAAATTAGCTCGAGAAAAGGTCGTAGACGAATACCCAACGGGAGTTAATCATCCGACAAAGTGTTGGCGTCCCACTGCTCCTTATATCCCCAGCCGGTGATTGCTGCAGAACAGCAACAGCTGGTGCCGCTCTCCAGGAAACGCCCACCTGCAGGAATGAGACTCAAACCAGAGATTTAGAGCAGATGAACACCCCAGACCGTGACAGTACCCCCCCCTCAAGGGACGCCACCCGGCGGCCCCGAGGAGGAGGAGGCGGAGGAGGAGGCACGAGAAGTCTCAAAGGCCCTGATGAGGGACGGGTCCGCAATGAAGGACCCGGGAACCCAGGAGCGGTGCTCCGGGCCGTAGCCCCTCCAATCCACCAGATATTGGACTCCACGCCCCCGTCGACGAACGTCGAGTAGGCGGCGAACAGGGTAGACGGGCCCATCGGCCAAAAGACGAGCCGGAGGAGGGGGAGCCGGAGGCGGGCAAAGGGGACTGGACACAACAGGTTTGAGGAGGGACACATGAAAGACGGGATGAACCTTGAGAGACGGGGGAAGAGCCAGGCGAACCGTGGAAGGATTGATAATGGCTGTGATGGGGAAGGGGCCGATGAACCGGGGAGACAATTTTCTGCAGNCTGTCAACGAAAATTTGCGTCATAGCCTGCGACACACGTTTCAGTGTGGCGCTCATATGGCGGCGCAGTGCCAGGCAGATGGATGTAAACAAACCGGCGGGTGTGTCAGGGCCGTGGATCCCAAAGGGAAAATGAGAAAAATAGCTGATGAGAACAGAGGATTCAAGGAAGAATGGACCCAATTATTTGCTTTCATTGTCGACGCGGAAGGATTACCTGTAAAAACTTCAACTTTTCACTGCTGTCGCTCGGACAAGGACCAATCAGCGGAGGTTTCACTGACTGACCAATGAGGGGACAGGATGCTTCTCAGTACATCTCCGGGTAAACATGGAGGAAAAGTTAATACTTGCCGTGTCTGATGTCCCAGAGCTTTACAAGACTTCACTTAACTCCAGCAAAACCTTGTGAGACTTCATATCTACTGCTGTTTCAACTCTGAGCTGCTTTAATAACCCAAAATTCCCTCCAATCTGACGGCCAATCAAAACAACGGAAGACTCGCTATTCGCCCTGCTGGAACAGAGGCGCCGCTGGCTTTTGCCGCATGTCGCCTCCCGTGTGTCAGGTTATAAAAGTAGATTTAAGAAGTGGATTACATCTCCAAACTCCACTACTGCTGCAGGTTTTGTTGCAACCTGAGAGACAAAAGCGGGGGAAACTGTTCACGGATGGTGATTACATGAAGGATTCATTCATCAAAATATCAGAGCACCTATTTCAGACTTCAAAAACAAAACCGAGATAATCCAGAAAATTAAAGACGTTCCTCTCTCCACAAAGACAAGGACCATTAAAACGACAGGAGACGTCACCAATCAGCAAATCAGAGACATTAATTCAGCTCCAGCGTCCTCAACTACCTGTGATGAGTCGTGTGAGGTGATCGATATCAAACAGACAGCGCTGTTATGCAGGTATGTGAGCTGTGATGGGCTCAAGAAGAAATGATCAAATTAATACCACTGATTAATATTGTAATGGAAGTTAAAACGTAAAGCACCAAATATCTACAGCAGAGTCACGTGGTGTGTTGTTCTCTCCAGGATGCTGCAGGGAAATAAACATTTAATCATGAATGCTCATCATGTATTTGTAGCCTACTTAGTCATTTTGATAATAGGCTAATATAGCTAATATACACTTACAACCTGTGTTGCCTTCATATAAGGCTTATATAAGGCTTTTCATTTTTTGCGGCTCCAGACAGATTTGTTTTTTGTTTTTTTGGTCCAATATGGCTCTTTTAACATTTTGGGTTGCCAACCCCTGCTTTAGTGAGAACCACCACCTTACTATATACAGTAGAACGGCACAGTGGTCTCATTCCTGAGACCTTCCTCCTCACTTATGGTGCCAACATGACAGAACAAATAACCCCACCTTTGCAACACTGAACAAAGCAATAACCAAGAAAAACACACAAGACAACACAACACAACCTCCCACACACAATAAACATGCATAAACACCCCAAAATAGAACAAAATAGCTAAGAAAATGACTACCCACAATGCACCTCACCCACTGCTGCTTTCACAGTGGGTGGGGTCATTTTTTAAATCTATAAATTGCAGTTTTAAGTTGACTAAACTCTGGTCATTGGCCTAAGGCTTCAAACATGGGGTAGAAAACTTGCTTGTTAGAACTTCAATGCAGCTGAGTTCTTCCTCTTTGTTCTGTGTGTCTCTGTTCTGTCTCTAAAGAGTCAGAGCTCCTCAGCATCTGGTCAGAACTGGTATGAACCAGGTTTTTGGAGGTTGTAACCAAGCAAACTTGATTATTTGAAGTAGTCTGAACTCAAACATAAAAGCTAGGCCATTAAAAAGTACAGTTTGCTCAAATTTATAAGTGGTATTAAAATTACATGTGTTTTAGTACTCTGAACTCAGTTTGTTTAAGTAGAGAGTACTGATTGGACTTCAAAACACAATTACAATAAGAAAGGACATGAAACAGTTCAGCTAACTCAGGATTAGCAAGTAATGTTAATAATTTAGAAACATTTAAGTAATGTGAACAAGATCATTTGAGTTTAATCAAAATCTGGGTTTACAGTGTGGGACGTAATTTTTTNGGAGTGTAGCATCGTGATCAAGGAGCGTGCTGGAGATGGCTGGCGGGACCGATTCTGCATGTTTCGACTGTTGGTCGGATGATTCTGTCATGGTCTGGTTTACGTGTTTAACCCAGGACATGTAGAATCAGAACCGGGACAAGAATAAGGTAAGAAAATAATCTTTATTAAGTTGGCTGGAGTACTCGTGAAGCCGAGGAACGGAAGGGTACGGGTCCGGATCTAATGAGGAAACACAAGATGGTGAGCCGGGATCCAGAGGAGGAAAACAACAACTGAGAACTGTCTTACTTGCTGGTGAGGGAGTAGGGAGTTCTGAGGAGGGAGTGGGGTCCGGTCGGGGGTGTACCAGATGAGGTGGTACTGGAGAGGATGTTGCTCAAGAGGGATCCAAATATCCAGAAGGCTAGCTGGAGACGCAAGGTGAGCGGTGGAGAGCGGAGCGGCTGGAGAGCACAGCGGGACGCTGAAGTGGTTGAGATCCGAGAAGTTCTGTTTGTGGTGGATGAGGGCGGTAGTGGTCTGGAGAAGGGCACAAGGGTTAATTAGTAGGAGTCTCAAAAACTACACAAAAAAATGCTGCTTGCAATCTTCTAAATTAGCTCGAGAAAAGGTCGTAGACGAATACCCAACGGGAGTTAATCATCCGACAAAGTGTTGGCGTCCCACTGCTCCTTATATCCCCAGCCGGTGATTGCTGCAGAACAGCAACAGCTGGTGCCGCTCTCCAGGAAACGCCCACCTGCAGGAATGAGACTCAAACCAGAGATTTAGAGCAGATGAACACCCCAGACCGTGACACAAAAATGTCCCAAATTATCCACACTTACCTGCTCTCCATACTACACCTTTTACTTTTTGGAAAAATCATTCCTCTGATTTTTGATGAATTTTTTAAACTTAGAAATTTCAATAGCTTCTACACTGTAAACTCGACTGACCCAAAAATGTCCCAAATTATCCCCACTTACCTGCTCTCCATACTACACCTTTTACTTTTTGGAAAAATCATTCCTCTGATTTTTGGTGAATTTTTTAAACTTAGAAATTTCAATAGCTTCTACACTGTAAACTCGACTGACCCAAAAATGGTCCCAAATTATCCACACTTACCTGCTCTCCATACTACACCTTTTACTTTTTGGAAAAATCATTCCTCTGATTTTTGGTGAATTTTTTAAGCTTAGAAATTTCAATAGCTTCTACACTGTAAACTCTACTGAGGCGCCTGTTTCTATCAGAGGTCCCACAGCAAAGCCCACCGCAGCGTGGGCACATTATCGAATGCGCTCCCGGTTCCCTGTGGAAGTGCCTTCTGCGAGCACGTTCTTGTCAGGAGAGCCCGATTCCTTTCACCCCACTGGTCAGAGCTGTAGGTTGTGGTCGTGCAATCCTCCTCCAGCTGTCCCCCACCTTCCCCTGCAGCTGCGTTCTGCCAGTCACAGTGGCTTAGAAATTTCAATAACTCCGCCATTGTACACTGTTGTGACACTAAATTATCACAGGTGATCACCACTCATCTGCCCTCCATACTACAACTTTTACTTTTTTGAAAAATATTTTCTGGTTTATGGTGAGTTTTACAAAATTTCTATTTGGAAAGGCCACAGTAGCTGAGAGGTTCTGAGGGGTTAGGGCACTGTCTGTTGGTTCGTCAATGTGACGCACCTTCACGTCTCCTTGATTTCTCTACACAGGCAAGAAGCCAGGCTTGGACTAGAGCCTGACCTAGGTTTCGAACCTAGGTGACAGAGCAGACCGGGAGATGAACAGGTTGAGGGAGACCAGGAAATGAGCAGGCTGAGGGAGTCTGGGGCCCTGGAGGCCCAGCGTACCCTGCCACCTGGAGATTTCCCTCTCCCCAGTAACTTTGGCCAGCTCTTCCAAGGGGATCCCAGAATGTTCCCTGGCCAGCTGAGAGACATAGTCCCTCCAGCATGTCCTGGGTCTCCCCTTGGGTCTCCTCCCGGTTGGACGTGTCCAGAAAACCTCACTAGGAAGGCGTCCAGGGGGCATCTTAACTAGATGCCCTAGCCACTTCAACCGGCTCCTCTCGATATGGAGGAGCAGCGGATCTACTCCAAGCCCCTCCCAGACGACTGAGCTTCCCCCCCATATCTTTATTGGAGAGCCCAGACACCCTGCGGAGAAAACTCATTTCAAATTAATTCAGTTTATTTATATAGCGCCAAATCAAGACAAGAGTCATCTCAAGGCACTTCACAAAGTAAGCAATCCAATACAGTATAGTTCATTAAGCCAATCAGTTAAAAAGTTTCCTATATAAGGAACCCAGCAGATTGCATCAACAATCCTCATACTAAGCAAGCATGTAGCAACAGTGGAGAGGAAAACTCACTTTTAACAGGAAGAAACCTCCTTTTGGCAGCTTGTATCCGTGATCTCATTCTTTTGGTCACTACCCAAAGCTCGTGACCATAGGTGAGGGTAGGAACGTAGATTGACCAGTAAATCAAGAGAGCTCTCTCTTCACGACGACAGACCAGTACAACGCCCACATCAATGCAGACGCAGCACCAATTTGCCTATTGAACTACCAATCTACCTTTCCCTCACTTATGAACAAGACCCTGAGATACTTAAACTCCTCCACTTGGGGCAGGACCTCATCCCTGACCTGGAGAAGGAATTCTACCCTTTTTCAATTGAAGAACGTGGGCTCGGATTTATAGGAGCCGATTCTCATCCCATCTGCTTCACACTCAGCTGTGAGCCACTCCAGCGAAAGCTGGAGATCACGTTCTGATTAAGCCAACAGGACCACATCATTTGCAAAAAGCTGAGACCTGAACCTAAAACCACCAACATGGACCCCCTCACCACCTTGGTTGCGTCCATAAAAGTTATGAACAGAATCGTGACAAAGGGCAGCCTTGGCAGAGTCCAACTCTCACTGGAAACTAGCCCGACTTACTGCCGGCAATGTGGACCAAGCTCCGACACTGGTTGTACATGGACCTAACAGCTTGTATCAAGGGGCCTGGTACCCCATACTCCCAAAGTACCCCCCACAAGGCCTCCCGAGGGACGCGGTCGAACACCTTCTTCAAATCCACAAAACACATGTAGATTGGTTGGGTGAACTCCCATGCACCCTCCAGGACCCCACTAAGGGTATAGAGCTGGTCCAGCGTTCCATGGCCAGGACAAGAACCACATTGCTCCTCCTGGATCCAAAGTTTGACAATCCGATGGAATCTCCTCTCCGGAACACTCAAATACACCTTACCAGGGAAGCCCTGGAGTGTGATCCCCCTGTAGTTGGAACACACCCTGTGGTCCCCCTTTTTAAATAGGGGGACCACCACCCTGGTTTGCCAATCCAGTGGAACTGCCCCCGATAGCCACACAATATTACAGAGCCGCATCAACCAACACAGCCCCACAACATCCAGAGCCTTAAGGAAATCCGGGCAGATCTCATCCACAGCCGGAGCCTTGACACCGAGTTCACAATGAGTTTTTTGACCTCCTCAGTGACCTTGGCTCCAGAGATTGGAGAGCCCAGCCAAAAGTCCCCAAACACCACTTCTTCACTGGCAGATGTGTCGGTGGGTCTGAGGAGGTCTTTGAAGTATTCTGCTCACCAATCCATGACGTCCTGAGTTGAAGTCAGCAGCACACCATCCCCACTGTAAACAGTGTTGGTCGTGCACTGCTACCCCCCCCCCCCCCACACACACACACACACTGAGATGCAGGATGGTGGACAAGAATCTCCTCAAAGCTGTGTGAACGTTTTGTTCCATGGTCTCACGGAACTCTTTCCACACCTGGTGGTTTGCCTCCACAACCACTCGAGCCGCTTTCCGCTTGGATTGCCAGTACCCATCAGCTTCCTCCAGTATCAAGCGGGCCAAAAAGACCCGATAGGACTCTTTCTTCAGGTTGACAGCATTCCTAACCGTCGGTGTCCACCAGTGGGTTTGGGGATTGCCACCACAACAGGCACCAACCACTCTGCGGCCACAGCTGCGATCAGCTGCCTTGACAATGGAGTCACGGAACATGGCCCACTCGGACTCAATGTCCCCCGCCTCCCCCCGGACACGTTCAAAGTTCTCTCAGAGATGGGAATTGAAGATCCTTCTGACAGGAGACTCTGCTAGAGGTTCCCAGCAGGCCCTAAAAAAAACGTTTCGGTCTGACCGGCATCCTTCCCCATTATTGAAGCCAACTCACCACCAGGTAGTGGTCAGGTGACAACTCTGCCCCTCTCTTCACACAAGTGTCCAAGATATGTGGCTGTAGATCAAATAAAACAACAACAAGTTACAAGGTAAGAGCACATATGGACACCTTTGTGCCTGAACATGGTGTTCCTTAAGGACAATCCATGATGAGCACAGAAGTCGAATAACAAAAAAAACCTCGGATTTAGATCAAGAGGGCCATTCCTCCCAACCACACCTCTCCAGGTCTCACTGTTATTGCCAACGTGAGCATTGAAGTCCCCCAAGAGAACAATAACAGTTACCGGAAGGAGCGCTTTCCAACACACACACACACACACACACACACACACACACACACACACACACACACACACACACACACACACACCCATGGACTCCAAAAAGGGTGTAAATTCTGAGCTGCAGTTTGGTGCATAAGTACAAACCACAGTCAGGACCCGTTCCACCACATGAAGGCAGAGGGAGGCTACCCTCTCGTAAACCCCAACATACAGGCACCAAGATCGGGGGCAAGAAGTATGCCCACCCCT
This sequence comes from Aphyosemion australe, assembly GCA_006937985.1. NCBI lineage: Eukaryota > Metazoa > Chordata > Actinopteri > Cyprinodontiformes > Nothobranchiidae > Aphyosemion > Aphyosemion australe. Next base: position 664,487 of record SSNS01000304.1, on the reverse strand, counting down.
GCTCGGCGCCTCTCAGTGGGAGCAACTCCAGAGTGGTAGAAAGCCAAACCCCTCTTGAGGAAACTAGTTCTGGAGCCAGAGCCATGCATCTCAACCTCACACACCAATTCCGGCTCTCTTACCACCAGAGAGATAACATTCGATGCACTGAGAGCTAGTTTTAGTAGCTGAGGATCAGACCCCGCCTTTCCCCACCTTTGGCAACCACCAATGTCACACTACACCTGACCCCTTTGGCCCCTCCCACGGGTGGTGAGCCCATGAGAAGAAATTAATATATGAATAGAAATCTACATGAATAAATGGAATAGGAACTGTTGCATGAACCTGTGTGTGTGTGTCTATCTTATATGTTTACGTGTGTGAACATTCTTAAGTTTTTTCTAAGCAAACCCTTTGTTCCTTGTGGAACACTCAGCTAAGAGCACCAAGGGGGCGCCGAGAGGCAGGGGCTGGAACAGACTGTATCTCAAACAGACTGGATCTCTTGGATTCAAAGTGTTGTCATTCCAATTACAGGGCCTCAAAAGAGTCCTGTATTGTTACGTATTTTTCATTACTACCTCCTCGAACCGGGAGTGGGTAATTTGTGCACCTGCTGCCTTCCTTGGTTGTAGTAGCCATTTCTCAGCCTTCCTCTCTGCAATCAAACTCTGATTCCTGATTACCCGTGGTCACCATGGTAGGCACTTAAAGTACCATCGAAAGTTGATAGAGCAGATATTTGAATGACAGGTCACCTCTACGGAAGGCCACTGATCTGATAGAGGTAATCTAGAGTCACCAAAGCAACTGGGGCACCCCAAGAGGTACCCCGTGAAGGTTTTGGATCTGCTAAATGCACACGTCCCTGACGGTCAGCGCTCGTTTGCATGAATTAGCTATAGAATTGCTACAGTTATCCAAGCAGTAGTGCAATCAAAGAAACCATAACTAATTTAATGAGCCATTCACAGTTTCACTGTACTGACTGTGTGTACTTAGACTTGCATGGCTTAATCTTTAAGACAAGCATATCCTATTGACAGGATCAACCAGGTAGCCACTGTGACTGGCAGAACGCAGCTGCAGGGGAAGGTGGGGGACAGATGGAGGAGGATTGCACGACCACAACCTACAGCTCTGACCAGTGGGGTGAAAGGAATCGGGCTCTCCTGACAAGAACGTGCTCGCAGAAGGCACTTCCACAGGGAACCGGGAGCGCATTCGATAATGTGCCCACGCTGCTGTGGGCTTTGCTGTGGGACCTCTGATAGAAACGGGCGCCTCAGTCTTGCTGCCCGGAGGCAGATGCTGGGCTATGGTGGCAGGTGGTACACAACTGTTGCACAGGAACTGGTCCATGAAGACGGGCTTCAGTTCAAAGGCGCGATCTTTTGCGTACCGGTTTTCAGAACCGAGGCCAACAGGAGCCATCTGATGGAAAGCCCACAATGCCACTCGATATGCGTAGCTCTCCCGTACTAACCCGCCGATGGTCCTCTGTCACTCCTTCCAAAACCTTTATGGGCAAAGGCATTTGTTGTTTCGTTATTATGAGGCAGACTGCCTGTAAAGCTTAAGTGAGGAGCAAGAGCTCAGAGTGGCACTGAAACTTTCCCAGCAAAAATCCTGAGGTACTAGTTTCACATAAAGAGACTTTGAAAATGTTCCTGTGGTAATGGTGATCTTTGGAAAACAGACAAGCACTTTTTCCAAAAAGTAAAAGGTGTAGTATGGAGAGCAGGTAAGTGTGGATAAGTAGACACCATTTTTGGGTCAGTCGAGTTTACAGTGTAGAAGCTATTGAAATTTCTAAGTTTAAAAAATTCACCAAAAATCAGAGGAAAGATTTTTCCAAAATGTAAAAGGTGTAGTATGGAGAGCAGGTAAGTGGGGATAATTTGGGACCATATTTGGGTCAGTAGAGTTTACAGTGAAGAAGCTATTGAAATTTCTAAGTTTAAAAAATTCACCAAAAATCAGAAGAGTGATTTTTTCCAAAAAGTAAAATGTGTCGTATGGAGAGCATGTAAGTGGGGATAATTTGGGACCATTTTTGGGTCAGTAAAGTTTACAGTGTAGAAGCTATTGAAATTTCTAAGATTAAAAAATTCACCAAAAATCAGAGGAAAGATTTTTCCAAAAAGTAAAAGGTGTAGTATGGAGAGCATGTAAGTGGGGATAATTTGGGACCATTTTTGGGTCAGTAGAGTTTACAGTGTAGAAGCTATTGAAATTTCTAAGTTTAAAAAATTCACCAAAAATCAGAGGAAAGATTTTTCCAAAAAGTAAAAGGTGTAGTATGGAGAGCAGGTAAGTGGGGATAATTTGGGACAATTTTGGGGTCAGTGGAGTTTACAGTGAAGAAGCTATTGAAATTTCTAAGTTTAAAAATTTCATCAAAAATCAGAAGAGTGGTTTTTCTAAAAAGTTAAAGGTGTAGTATGGAGAGCAGGTAAGTGGTGATCAACAGGAGGCAATTTTGTGTCAGCAGAGTTTACAGTGAAGAAGCCATTGAAATGTCTAAGTTTAAAAAATTTATTTTAAAATTTACAAAAATCAGGTAAGTATTTAAAAAAACAAATAAAAGGTGTACTATGGCGAGAAATTAACCAGTGATCAGCTGTCATAATGTTGTGTCACTACAGCATACAATGGAGCAATTACTGAAATGTACAGCATTTCAAATTTCAGCTAAAATTAAAAATATATCTCTGGATTAAACTAACTGGAGTAGTATGTTTAGCATATGTTTAGTGTTAGATTTTGTGAATATGGTGACACTTCGGTGTACAAGGGCAGAGATTTTGATTTTTTTTTAACCATTATACGTTTCAGGTCTTTCTATTTACAGACGGTCCCTATATGTCCGCGGAATTTACGTAGGCTCACAGAGGACAATTTCAAAGATTTTAATGCGTGGGGAGCTCGTCGCGTCTTTTTCTTCTAAAAATAAGGTTGTAGCTTGTTCACTACCTTGCCACCCCAGGTAGCAAAATTGGTCTGGGCCAGATGTGGCCCACATCTGGCACTTACATCTGGCCAACATACCGCAATGAATGAGGGGCCCCCACTGGCCCAGGCCAGTTTGCCAGAGGTGGGCCATGTATGGCCCATAGCCGTTCCAGCACTGGGCCAGTTGTGGTAACCTGCACTGGCCCACACCTGGCCCAGCTCAGGCAGGGGCGGCTCGGACTCGGCAAACCAGATGTGGGCCAGTGGTGGGCCGTCATTCATTGCGGTATGTGAGCCAGATCTGCCATGGGTGCCGGATGTGGGCCATACCTGCTGAACTGCTTATTGCTCAGTCACAAATTTAGACAATAAATAAAACAATTACACTTCAAATATATACAATAACTGCTCAATCAATAAAAGGAGACCATGCTTAAGCTTTACAAACATTTGTAATTTCAAAAACAGCTGGAAATTCACAAATTGAGGAAACTATAGGTCATGTTTACATATAATTCCATTCAAGTTGTTACAATAATGTGGTAGAGGAAGTTCTTTAAAAATACATTTCCAAATTNGCGCCTCTCAGTGGGAGCAACTCCAGAGTGGTAGAAAGTCAAACCCCTCTTGAGGAAACTAGTTCTGGAGCCAGAGCCATGCATCTCAACCTCACACACCAATTCCGGCTCTCTTACTACCAGAGAGATAACATTCGATATACTGAGAGCTAGTTTTAGTAGCTGAGGATCAGACCCCGCCTTTCCCCACCTTTGGCAACCACCCATGTCACACTACACCCGACCCCTTTGGCCCCTCCCACGGGTGGTGAGCCCATGAGAAGAAATTAATATATGAATAGAAATCTACATTAATAAATGGAATAGGAACTGTTGCATGAACCTGTGTGTGTGTGTCTATCTTATATGTTTACGTGTGTGAACATTCTTAAGTTTTTTCTAAGCAAACCCTTTGTTCCTTGTGGAACACTCAGCTAAGAGCACCAAGGGGGCGCCGAGAGGCAGGGGCTGGAACAGACTGTATCTCAAACAGACTGTATCTCACCTTGCTGCGAACTGTCATCTCCATCCCAAGATCCAACTACAAGTTTTTTAACCACAGCATCTTTAAGATACGCTAATGGAGCTGGAATTACCGCAGCTGATGGTACCAGACATGAATCCAAGAGATCCACGGATCTCTTGGATTCAAAGTGTTGTCATTCCAATTACAGGGCCTCAAAAGAGTCCTCTATTGTTACGTATTTTTCATCACTACCTCCCCAAACCGGGAGTGGGTAATTTGTGCACCTGCTGCCTTCCTTGGTTGTAGTAGCCATTTTTCAGCCTTCCTCTCTGGAATCAAACTCTGATTCCTGATTACCCGTGGTCACCATGGTAGGCACTTAAAGTACCATCGAAAGTTGATAGAGCAGATATTTGAATGACAGGTCACCGCTACGGAGGGCCACCGATCTGATAGAGGTAATCTAGAGTCACCAAAGCAACTGGGGCACTCCAAGAGGTACCCCGTGAGGGTTTTGGATCTGCTAAATGCACACGTCCCTGACGGTCAGCGCTCGTTTGCATGAATTAGCTATAGAATTGCCACAGTTATCCAAGCAGTAGTGCAATCAAAGAAACCATAACTGATTTAATGAGCCATTCACAGTTTCACTGTACTGACTGTGTGTACTTAGACTTGCATGGCTTAATCTTTAAGACAAGCATATCCTATTGACAGGATCAAGCAGGTAGCCACTGTGACTGGCAGAACGCAGCTGAAGGGGAAGGTGGGGGACAGCTGGAGGAGGATTGCACGACCACAACCTACAGCTCTGACCAGTGGGGTGAAAGGAATCGGGCTCTCCTGACAAGAACGTGCTCGCAGAAGGCACTTCCACAGGGAACCGGGAGCGCATTCGATAATGTGCCCACGCTGCGGTGGGCTTTGCTGTGGGACCTCTGATAGAAACAGGCGCCTCAGTAGAGTTTACAGTGTAGAAGCTATTGAAATTTCTAAGCTTAAAAAATTCACCAAAAATCAGAGGAATGATTTTTCCAAAAAGTAAAAGGTGTAGTATGGAGAGCAGGTAAGTGGGGATAAGTAGAGACCATTTTTGGGTCAGTAGAGTTTACAGTGTAGAAGCTATTGAAATTTCTAAGTTTAAAAAATTCACCAAAAATCAGAGGAATGATTTTTCCAAAAAGTAAAAGGTGTAGTATGGAGAGCAGGTAAGTGGGGATAATTTGGGACATTTTTGGGTCAGTCGAGTTTACAGTGTAGAAGCTATTGAAATTTCTAAGTTTAAAAAATTCATCAAAAATCAGAAGAGTGATTTTTCCAAAAAGTAAAAAGTGTAGTATGGAGAGCAGGTAAGTGTGGATAAGTAGAGACCATTTTTGGGTCAGTAGAGTTTACAGTGTAGAAGCTATTGAAATTTCTAAGTTCAACCGTTTCTGGTGTTACTATTTGCAGACGGTCCCTGAGCGCGCAGACTGGTCCGTCGGCCCATAGAGATTAATGTAACGCGTCGGCAGCAGAGCATGAGGGAGGACGGGTTTTTATGAAAAAAAACGGTGTTGTAGCTTGTTCACTACCTTGCCACGATACCAAAGAGGTGTGTTTTGTGTCGAAATAACGTTCGGGTCAAAAGTTATTGAGGCGCAAAAGTCGAATCTGTGAATATCTTGCTAACTTTACCGAAGTCGCTGACTTAAAGTCGCAGAAGCACGGGTGAAGGACCGCAGCAGCGGAGCACGTCAGACACAAATAAAAGACAGAAAGTTCTTGTATTTTAATTCCAGAACTTGACAGGATGTCCAGACAGACCTCTGAATCCCTCTGTCAGCGCTTCTCTTCAGCGCTCCTCACGTGACATTTGCGCACAGGCAGGTGACCAGTTCACGCGGAGCACAATGTGCGTTCGGGCGGCAGCAGGTGGAATGTTAATTAAAGTGAAATCGTTGAATTGTGTTGTTTATGTGTTACTGGGGAACTCTGGTCAGCTTGTGTGGGATAAATATTAATGAAAAAAGAATGGATATTTAACGGTTTTATTGAATATTTATTATTATTTTAAAAATAAGCGAAAATAGGTCATGCGGCCTCTGGCTGCGAACAAATGATTCTTTCCATTTCTCATATAAAAAAGAAAGGAAGTTATGTTCAGAAAAAAATATTTTATTTAAATAAAATCAAACAGTGGTGCAGGGCAGCTCAGGGAAGCAAAGATGAGGCATCTTTTAAACATGACCATGTTCAACAGGGCTGTTTATACGTCACTCTACCAAACAAAAAATATAAATGAAACAAAAAGTAAGAAAAATCTAAGTTTCTCTTCCATGGATCATTTGCACTGCTCCATGAAATAAAATCCATGTTTGGACTTTTTCTGTGTTCACAAATCAGTCCGTGCATGTATTGTGGAATCTGTTTTATTTTCCGTTGGGGAAGCTCCGAGCGGGGTGGGGGGGTCAGGTGCGGTGCGCCGCGCCCCCCCAGCTCCTCCTCCCCCTTGGGGGGCGCACCCCACTAATTGAGAACCACTGCATTAGGGCATTTTATCTCAACCAGTCCAAAGGATGGCTGTGCAGATGGATCAAAAACTAAACCATCTGGTGAAGTACCAAGCCAGGGGGCGTCTGGGTGAATGACAAGGCCACAAGGTCTATAATTTACATTTTCAATTTTGCAGTATTCCCTAGCTGTCTCGAACTCCATATCTGCTCCTCTTCTCATTTCGCTAGTTTGTCTGGTCCCTTTAAGGATTCTCTCTGCAAGGGAATCTGCAGAAGTTTCTCCCCTCACAAAGCATACCTCTCTCGAAAGCATGAGGAAGTAACCCTCGGCCTGCGGAGCTGATGCCACTCCTGGTCAGCTGCCTGCTCTCTTGTTGCTGCCTCAACCTTGTGTGCCATTTCCAGTGTGTTGAGGTGGAATTGTTCCTCCTCAGTGCACACATGCACACAGGCTGTTGGATCCAGCCTGTACTCGCCAAGCGGCTGTGATGGGTAAGGGGGGGTGATCTGGGTGAATTCTGTGGGTAATATGGGCTGCTGGTAAGAGAGCACACTCCCCCTCTGTGGTCAGCCTAAAGATGTTTCAACAAGGGTCTTCTCATCACTGATGCCCATAGTTGCTGCTAGCGGTCTATCCATGACATCAAAGTCTCTGTAGGATTCAGCCATCTTCAGCAAAGAGAGGTCAAGTGGGTCACCCACCAAGGCCTTGTACAGAGTACTTCTGTAAAAAAAAGAAAAATAATATTAGGGTAATGTTTTTTTATTCAGCTATTGTTTCTCTTTATCTTTAGGTAGCATCTCATTTATGCTGAAAAAGGCACTGCTTATTGAATGTTGGAGCATTTCTATTCAGGGTATATGGAATCTTGAAGTTAATTTAAAGTGTAACTCACACCAAAATCAACTTTTTTTGCTGATAAACTGTATAAATGAGTGTATAATTGCACAGTCTACATGTCTTGCCATTAATGTTGAGATTTTAGTATATATTCGTAAAAACAACCATTCTATACCATACCATACCAATTTATTTATAAAGCACCATTTAAAAATAGCATGGCAGCTAACCAAAGTGCTGTACATAAAAGAGCCAAATGCTCGAACATATCAACAAACACAATGAAAGCATGGAAATCAGGTAAAAAACAAAAACAGCACCAAGTCACAGATAAAAATTCCTACTAAAAACTAACAGACTAAGTGAACAAGTAAAAAGTAACAGCACTATTGAGAGTAAAAATAATGCAGTAACTGATAAAAACAAATTAAAAAGTCACATATAAAATCAAAAAACTGCAAGATAGTGCAAGGTGTTAAAAAGTGAGCTACTGAATCATAAAAACCTAAATTAAGTAAAGTAAAACTAGTGCTGGACTTTCATGGAAATTGTCACGGGGCGAAGGCAAGGCTGAAAATGTGAGTTTTAAGTGCCGACTTGAACCTGCTGACTGAGGGAGCCAAACGCACATGGAGGGGCAGAGTGTTCCAGAGTTTGGGGGCTGCGTAAGAGAAGGCAAAAAACGATCCTGGAGCGCCCTCTTCAGGTTAAAACTGCACACTGCACTTGAATTTGAATCTGGCATTTCTACCGGTTTAGCCTTGATCTCTGACGTCAGCTTGGATTACTGACGTCGGCAGTCCTGCTGCTGTGGAGAATAGAAGCAGCCCAGCCTAGGCCACGCCTCTGTAGCAAGTTGGAGCTGGAGCAAGTGTTTACAGCATTTATCACGTTAGTAATTTGTAAACTTTGGATGTAGTTTGATTGCTTAGCTTAGTATTCTGGCCTTTTCCTTTCTGTGTGAGTAACGGTGCAGCTGCAGTCCACGCCCAGCTCTCCCGCTCGCTGCTCCTCCAGGCAACGCAATTTGAATAGTGAAGAGTAGGATTATTTTAACTGATTCCTCCTTCTGTGACCCGGTTGAGTTTTGGTCTGGTGATGACAGTCTCGTTAAAGAGCCGTTTCACTCCCTGTCAAAAATGCAACAATACAAACTCAGCAATGAAAAAAAGGAAAAACAAATATTTGCGTTTAACATATAAAATTTGTTTTAAAAATTTAAGGGATAGTCCACCCCTAAGTAAAATGCTGTCTGTTAGCATATTACCCACAGTTAGATAAGTGAGACAATAGCATTTTGTAACTAGCCCAGTCATTTCTCCTGATCTGGCAGCGTTTTAGGGGAGGACTATCCCTTTAAAGGCCCTATCAGTGATATTCATAGAAATCATGGTAAAAACTGCGACTCTTTAGCGCCATGCAGTTTCGAGTAAGTATTGCAGCTACGGTGGCCCACTCAAAAAGGCAACAACTCCAGCGTTCACTCCAGCTATCTGGTTCGTTTTTTTATAAAAAAGCATGAGATTGATTTATTTCCAGTCTCTGTAGCCTAACCCACACAAAGCATATAACTACTCAAGCAGGTAAAAAACATTTTTTAATGAGTGTTCAGTCTTAATGCATAATGCCACACGTAGCCCCCCCTCCCCATCCGTATGTCCCTAAATAGCTACCGTATTTCAAGATGGAGGATGACCATGGAGCGTCGACCACAATTTATGTATTAAAAATGTAAAATTTGAAGCTGAGAGGAATATTTAGAATTGATGTTGGTGAGAAATATTAATGAAAAAGGACAAGTTTGTGCACTGGATACACAGAATTTGGTAGTAAACAGGTAAAAATATTACACATTGTGGCTTTAAGAGCTGCATTCATTGCACATATTTTCTATATTTAATATTGTGAAATACTTAAAAATTCACAGAATCTAGAATGGACAACCTCAGTGAAAACATTTGAACAAGCCAGAGTTTAAGTTTGAATGATCAAGACTTAATAAACATGAAGAACATCTGATCACTTACTTGTGTTCTCGGCTTGTGCCACTGTTGCTCCGTCTCTGTGCAGGCATGAAGAGGGGGTACAACTTGCAGGTTGAGTTCAGAATAATGGGCTGTTTGGAAAAGCAAAGCAACAGTGTGGTTGCACATTGCAGTGCCAGCTACACAGGAGCATCAATTGGACATGAGGACAACAGGGTCCGAGTCACGAAGCTCTATCTGCACAAAAGTATAAAGAAAATCATTTTTAGATACATTGACAGATACAGATGGTCAAATATTACTGTCAATATTGAAATTGACAGATACACATGAGACTATCTGTATCAGAAGCGGATCCTGTGACACTATCAAGTAGGCTGTATAATAATGCACAAAAAAGTTAAAGTAATCTTTTTACAAGAAGAGAATTACTCTGAACTTTGAACAAGCATGCATGAACTGCTAACCAAGCCTCTCAAGATATATCCTCTTAGAACAGAGTACCTAAAAGGCATACTAGAAATAATAATAAAAAATATCTATATATTAAAATGTTAATGTTGGTAAAGCCATAAACCATTCATTTAAAGCCCCATTCCTTAACTTTGTGGATATATGCTCTTTGTCACCCTCTCAAGGCTTGCTGCGTAACGTCACTGTCGTAAAATCAAATTTTAAAATCAAACTTTTTAAAATCAAACATTATTAATATCAGGCAAAACAACGAAAACAAACTTTTCCACCTCCACACATTGAATAAATAGTTTTATCAGGACTGTATAACAACTTTATGCCCGACCAAACACAATAACCCTGGTGAAATCATTTATTACTTACCTAGCCATTAGCAGCACGGCTAGGTCAGAGTCCGTAGTTCATGCTGTTCTTTCTAAAAGAGCTCTCCAGCGAGGAAACGACGGCCCAATAATAACTCTGGTCTTTGCTCTTGCTCTATCACGTTCTTCTTTTCTTTTCCTAGATTCCTCTGATAAGGGATTTCTAGCTTTCTTTGGTGAATCTGCTGCTGCTACAGCGAGTCTACGTTATACAAATATGGCAAGCCAAAGGGATAAAAAAATTGTGTGTTCTAAACTCGCATTATTATGGCAGTCCCCTCTGGCGTCAAAACGCGCATCTTGAACGTGCGTTTTGTCAGACATAATGCTCACTTTTAGAACATGCGCATTTTTGCCCCCTTTGGTGTCAAAACACGCGTTCAAGACGCGCATTTTGGTGGACATAACGCGTGTTTAGAATGTGCACTTTTTTAACCCCTTTGGCTTGCCATATGCTGCCGTAAAGCAACACGCAGTAAGCACTTCTGGTAGCAACCCAAGCTCAAAAACTGTATAGTGCGGTAAACAGACGTGAGACCCCCCAACACTAACACAGGTACGAAAATGAACATAATAGATCAGGGGTCCTCAAATAGATTTGTTCAAGGGCCAGATTTTTTTCCAGCAGACACCGTGAGGGCCAGATGTGTATATATATATATATCTATATCTATATAGATATATATAATTATTTATTTATACATGAGTAATTTTTTCTTCTAATTTTCCTTATTGTCATTGTTTTATTTAGCATTTGTCAGTATTCCTGTTTCATTTACCGACCCAAGCCACAAGGGGGCGATGTGCGTTATTAGCCTTCATATTTGAGTTGGTTCCTCTCTCCATCACAAACATTAAAAATGGCACTCTCAAAGAGCCTTAAACGGAAAGATGCCGAAAACCGCATCTTTAATGAAGAATGGACAGAAAAGTATGTATTTATCCTGCCAAGCTTTGGAAATGCTGTACCTGTATTCCTCATTTGCAGCAAGACTGTCGCTGTAACTAAAGAATATAATCTGAGTCGTCACCACAACACAAAGCATGCAAACTTTAAGGAGTCATATCCTGAACAGTCAGAGGCTTGTCGAAAGAAAATTTCAGCTTTGAAATACCAATACTTCCATTGCAGCGGGATTATTAACCAAACTTCAACTGAACAAGAGCGGGCAACAAGTGCCTCGCTGCAGGCCGCCTGGGTACCCTCCAAGCATAATATGCCATTTACCAGTGCTGAGGTATTTAACACCGCAATTACGCGCTGTAGTGGAAAGCTCAAAAACTAAATCTAAGAACTGCTGTAGATGAAATTTAAAAAAACTGTTGAATGAGATCTATGAGTTTGTATTCATTTTATATTAAATGCTGTTTCCAGTTTGTTTAATTTGATATAGAAAAAAGTAGAACATGTAGTTTCACTATTCTTGATTCAGTAATATTTAAGGGCCGGGCTGAAAGGTCTGGCGGACCAGATGTGGCCCGTGGGCTGCCATTTAAGGTTCACTGGTGTAGCGAGTTGTGAGAAACATGTTTAGCATCTGTAGGGTCTGCGCTTCATCATGGGTGGATAGAATGTGTGTACAATCTGATTTTAAGCAGCAAGACAGAAAAAAAGGCAAAAACACACATGAGGGATTTCCAGTCACTTATTTGATTGTAGTTTTAGTTGTGTTTGAATGACATAAAAAGGTTTGCATAGTCTTGTAGCCAAGGTTCTGACGTTTCTTTAGAGGTGCTGCTTGGCTATGTTTATTGATATTTCGGGACCCTCAGGCCCAAAGGGTTGGGGGGCTGGGTGGAAAGGTCTGGCGGGCCGGATGTGGCCTGCGGGCCGCCATTTGCGGATCACTGGTAATAGATGATAAAAGTTGCAGAATGTTACTTTAAATTGTTACTTGATACCTGATTTTTTTAAAGTCTCTAAAACCTTTAGAAAGGGTGGTCCCCACAACTGATAATCCTAAAGCCTAATTTATACTTGTCCGTCTGCGTCAGTACGGAGACACAAGGGCTCTCTGACGGGCTCGCGGAGGGTGACGGAGAGGTGCCCCCAAAAATAACTGTCTGTCGAGAGCCACGGAGAGCGCAAGCTTGTGATTGGTCAGGACACCACTTCCTTGAAATACGTCAACAGCACCGCCACTGCCGACTCAAAAAATAAAGAGAGCTGAAGATATTTAGCGGCAGACACGGAGCAGATTGAAGAACGCCTCCCGGAAAAAGGAGTACAAAGATACGCAACGAGCATTTAATTCGTGGACGGAAATGACGGGAAACGTGGGTTTAGAGATCCTGACTGCATGTAGAGGTGGAGGAGAATGAGGGACAAATTCATCCGCGTTAAAAAGTCTCTAAAATACATTAAAACAATGTAAACACAGTAGTAAATACACTATCATAGACCTGATATGTGGCTGTATGGCGGCAGCATACCCCAGTAAAGTGCTACGCCCTCTGCTGTCCAGGCGGGGGGTTGCTTTGCAACACCCCCCAGCCAACAGAGAAGTATAAACATAAAACGTCTCCGTCAACGCGTATGCGTCTCAACCCCGCGGAGCTCACGGAGAAGTATAACTCAGCCTTAACTTTGGTCCCAATCAAACATGGAAACCTGTATGCATGTGTGTGTGTGTGTGTATGCATGTGTGTGTGTGTGTGTGTGTGTGTGTGCGGTCACCTAGCGGTGAGTCCACCAGGATGGTTGAGTAGAGCTCCGTTGGGGTGCGGGCGATGCCCACGGCTGCCATCTGGTCAAAAGCTCCCAGCGGGTGACATCGTGGGAGAAGCTCTTCTACGTCTCTGTGTTTCAGGGCGCCGCTGATCAGCATCACCACGTTGTCGATCATGTAGCTGTAACTATGGCAACACAAAGAACAGAATATCTGTATAGATTCTCCTCTGACCTTTTTCTTTAGATTTGCATTTGCCCAGGTGTGCTTTGAGCTAAAAGTATCGTGTGCGGTATAATTCTGTAATCTACAAGGTAATACGATATAAGGGTTGTGGTTTTCAACACTGTGTGGAAAAAAAACAATAAAACAAACATCTAAATACATCATGAACCCACGGCGGTTTCTGGTTTGAACTAAAGGCCTAACGGTCGACATACGTGATATAATCTAGGAAGGTGGAGAGCGGGGGCAGGGCGTTGGAGCGCAGACAGCTGAATTCAGTCACCAGATTCTCTCTCAGCTTGTTGTCCAACAGAGACACGGTCAAGTCTTCTCCAGAGGAGGACAGGAGTTTGCTGTAGTGTGTGCTTTGAAGATGCATCTTCATGTCTGAGGAGATGTTAGAAGAAAGATCTCAAAGTTAAAAAAAAATCTACTTTTTCCATTATTTCTTTCTCACATAAAAGGCAGAATCAATTCAGCCCTAATAGCAAAACAAGCTTCACATACAAGACTCTCAACTGAGACAAGACATGTGACATCTCCTGGAGTTTACAATTCATCTAAAACATACAGCAGCATTGTCCTCCTTCCATCCATCTTCTTCCACAAGGATGAAGAAGGAAACCAAGGCATTCCTGTTTCTGGTGACGTCTCCAAAGGTCTTCCCAGATAGGGAACATAATCCAGCATGTTCTGGATCTGCCTCAACAGGCTGCCTTTGATGAGGAGAAGCAGCTGTTGTACTCTGAGCTCCACCTGGATAATGGGGCTCCCCACCTCATCTCTTGGCACCCAATACACACTAGCACCGGCTCCGCATGGCCTGGTCTGCATATATTGTGTTCACATCCGGGTAGCCTGGGAATTTTTTCCCAAGGCGTTCTGCCTCGGGCCGAAACCGGACCAACACACCCACTGCCGACTGATTGGTCGGCTCAAATTCACGCCTACAGTTAAAGGGACAATGTGGAAGTTTAACAGCTAATACAAGTATAGAAATTTAAAAATTCTTCCTCATACATTCTCCTGCAATGCCCTGGTCCTGTAGAATGAGCCCTGGCATTTTCACTGTGATTGCCTCTGTAGGCCTGTAAACTCACAGAAAAGATCTTGCTCGGGTCGAACAAGCAGGCTTCCCCGGTGTCCTCCAGAGGCAACGTAATGCGTGATGACGTCATGCGCGCTCACGCGCCCGCAGCGTTTGTTTGCTAGCTGTAGCTTAGCGGTAGAGCGAGAGGTGGTTTTGGTAGCTGATTCAGCCAAGAACAAGAAGAGAGCTGCTTCAAGCACCAGCGAAACTCCAGCCCAGACCCCAAACAAGACAAAGAACCCAAGAGTGTATTCCAGCGTGACAAAAAGGGCAAAACTCGAGTCTGGTCGCCGAAGAGAAAGAACGAGGATAAACATCGGTCCGGCCGGCATTTGAAAAGTGGAAAATGCTGAGACAAAAGACCCGCAGTTGGCATCATTGTTGCTGGACAGGTAAGAAATTATTACTAAATACGTGTGGGGTAAGGGTTGTGGGTGCTTTCAAAGCAAACCGGGGGCTTACGTATGTCATAGTAGGAACATTTTAGGCTGCTTGTGTAGCGTGTCTCCATCAGAGTTGGTGCTGGTCAGGATATTAATATTAGTCTTATTCTTATTTTTACTTCTCAGCGCACTGGGACTTTTTGCCAGGGTAGGATGAGTACCGGTACCATTACCGCTCATTTATTAGTGGAAATCTCCGAGATTTCTGCAAAATATGTCCGTCTCCAAGTAAACACATTCCCCCCCAGCGCCGCTGACCCGCCCCTCCTGATAGGCAGAAACACACACACACTCTAACCATCTTAGTGAGGACCATCCATTGACTTCCATTCATTTTTGTTCATTTTAGTGACTGTATTATGCCTAACCAAGGCCGTATCCAGAGTTTCAAAATTACAGAGGTCCAACTTCCGTTATCTCGTGCACATTAATTACAAAGAAAAGACCAAAACTGATTTCCAGTTACATTATTTATTTAAAAATAAAGTTACTTGTATATGTATGATGTTCTTGTGTGTGTGTGTGTGTGTGTGTGTGTGTGTGTGTGTGTGTGTGTGTGTGTGTGTGTGTGTGTGTGTGTGTGAGAGAGAGAAAGAGAGTGAGAGAGAATAGATGAATATGTTTAGCTGGTATCTAGAGTAGGGTTGCAACAATTATAAATGTTGGTGGTACGATTATAGTCTGAGAAATAATCACAGTTTCATGATTACTTTACATTCATTGATTTCACATCTGTATGAACAGATATAAATCACAAACACATTTTATAAAGTATTGATAACGTGCATGAGTACATTTTATAAAGGTTTTAAACTCCTGAGGATATTAATTGCTGCGTTTCAGAGATTCTGCTTAGAAAAATTCATTAGTAAAATCAAAGTAATCTCTGTAATTTTTAAATTACAGTTTAAAACTTTTAAAATACCCTTAATTAGATTTGCCTAATAGCCTGTTTTTAGTTTCTGTAAAAAGACAAAAAAGGTTTAACTGTTGACACCTGGTCAAGGTTAACACGTTTATTCAACACTGAAAGATGGACACACCTTCATGAAATGAGAAGCTAAATTCCTACTAGTGCATTTGTTATTATGAATATCCTTAAACATCATTTCTACTTGTTCATATCTGTATTTTCAAAATTGACTAGTAAGAATATTATTTGGACAAGGATAAATGATATTATTGCTATGTAACATAGGAATAAAAAAGAGGTGTTAGATTAAATGTTAAAATGGCTTGCTGTACAGGCTTGCCATAGACAAATACAGGGGAAAGGTAGTACAGACTACTAAATGAACCCACGTGTTACGTGTTAGAACTTTTTTTCTGCAAACTCTGCGGGGGCGGGTGAGTGGGGGGGGGGGCTCAAGTCTATTTGGCCTTGGCTCCCAAATGCCTTGAAACGGCCCTGGGCTTGTGACGGAGTTTTGAAGCTGATCTGTCTGCTGGACATCCATCCTTCTCATCCTCCTTTATACATAAAAACACTAAACTACAGAGAAGTAACTATCTGTCACAGATCGCTCCAATATCTAAAGTTTTGCCGTCAATGTCTGTCTCAGTGTTTCCTCCGCTCCGTGACAGCGCCTCAGCGCACCTTTTGACCCCTGCTGTCAGATCACGCAGCCTTCCTCTCCCTCAGCTGCAGACAGGAGTCGTAGGTTTTTAAGCAGCGCTTTAAGACTGTTGGAGGCTGTCTTCTTTCTAATAATGAGACTCATATCAATGCTTATGCTACACGTAGGCTGCAGTTGAGCGCAGCTGAGCTTTTTTTTTCAGCACCCCCTGCTGAAAATATGTTCCCGCGGCTATGATCATAAACATTAAGTTCGGCTGCCTCGCGTTGTTGTCGCCGTCACAGGCTGTTTGAGATATTTTTATAAAATATTCTGCAATGGTAGATACGGCCTTGTGCCTAACCATAACCAGTGTTGCTGTATTCCTAACCCTAGCCTCAACAAAAACTTAATTCACACCAGACCTCTAAACCCAACAGGTAAGCTTTTAAAAGAAAGTGAAGACCATAAAAATGTCCTCATTTTGAAAAACATCCTCACTCTGTTGGTAAAAACGTTGTTTTGGTCCTCAGTATGTAGTAAGTACAAGAACACACACACACACACACACACACACACACACACACACACACTGAATGTAGAATGTGTTGGCAAACGCTAACCATATAAACAAACAAAAACAAATAAATTCTTACCCTCCAGTGTGTCACATTGGGCCAGGTTCTGATAGTCAGTCTCAGTCAGAATCCCAGACTTCAGCCCCCGAACCAGACCCTCCAGGTAGCCGTGGTCCACGTTGAAACTCAGTTCCTGACACACAAACATGATGCCAAATGACTTCTAAACAGCTCCCAGAGATCTTCACCCTTTTCTTAAATTAGAGCTTCTGCATTCCTCTCTGACCAACAATCACATCGTTAGTTTCTGTTCCTCTTTCTGCTCTGAGTAACTGGTGTCCGAAAACAGATTCCAGACACATTCAGCCAGGCTGATCTTTGTCATTACTCATATTTTCTAGTCTTTTCTGTCCTCTGCTGTCTCCACATTCAGGTGAAACTGGAAAAATTAGAGAATGGTGCAAAAGTTAATTTATTTCAGCAATCCAACTGGTAGCACTTTATAATTCCTATATCTTATTTAGCCTTAAAAGGCAGTGGCTTTCCATTGGTCTTGTTACCTTTCACCAGCTGTCCTACCTCTGGATTCTTTGTAATTGCAAATGCACATTGTGCTGCAAACACAAAGAGCTTAACCTAACGGATATAGTTTTTTGCTTGGTGCAGTGATTGACAGCTCTACAATGGGAGTTGTTATCACAATGGTGTACTAGTCCACCCCATAGCATTTTAATGCTCGTGCCATTGTCTCCAATTTCCTGAGAAGCTTGAGCAAACACTGTCTGATTGAGCTGGAAATAAAATTAAGAAAAATAAAACAGATTAGAAATGTTGAAAAAGGAGACATAATGTAATAATAAATAAAATGACCACTCACAAACATTCTGCTGTGTCTGGCCTCCTTATGTCTCCTGAATCCTTTTTAGAGTGTGTTGAGAACTGTAAAAAAAAATGTAACACGAAAATAAATAAGAGACTGAAATTACAACAGAGAAAAAAAACAAACAACCATGACAAAAACTATTATTAAAGGCACTGATTTAAGTGGGCTGGTATATGCACCGGTACGCAGTACCGGCACTTCTAATTATTACCTCTCAGTGTACTGGGACTTAGGGTACAGAGAGTACCGTTAGTTTTTCTGCTTATTTATCAGTTAAAATCTCTGACATTTCTGAAAAAAATATCTGTCCAGCCATCCACAGTCCCCACCAGCGCCCCCTCCTGATACACAGAACACTTTATTCTGCGCTAGAGGACGCTTTCTCTCTAAATGCGCCAAAGATGCACTTCCCTGCCATGACGCGCACCGCGCATACAGCTCCATCAGCAATCTACAGGCAAGAGGAGAGATAAAAGAGACGAGTTCCGACCAGTGGTGGCTGGTGATATTTTTTTGGTGGGGTGCATTTTTTTTATATCTTTTTTTATGTTTGCTATTGTGAATCACCTCGTGATTTTTATCTTGAGAGGCGCTTTAGAAACATTCAGTTTTTCTTCTTTTTGCAAGTCAGTTATTCAGAGGTGCTAACCACATATCACCACTAGGGGCCACCACATTACCATTCTTATACGTCACACAACTTGAACCCGACGAACCCAGTCCACAATCACTTCCAGCAACAAACTTCCAACGTTCCAAAATCATGCTTCATATTCACCAATATATGCAAACTGCACACATACTTAACGGGAAGAGGCTCTTCTAAAGGATAGAATCCACGCTTTCTACCTCAACACCACCCAATGACTGCTAAATGAAAAGCAAAACAAAGCTAATTTCATGAAGTCAAAAGCGTAAATTCTGTCTTACCTTTGCTGGTTTATGGTCATAATAATCTGAGTTATAGTAAAAAACATCCACTTGGTTTGTGGATTCCAATGATAAAAAAAACCCACGAGGTGTTGTTTTTCTTTTTGAGTTCTTCTATTAAACGGTTCACTTTTTAAAGACAAAACTGTATTAGTTTTCTCCATAGCGCCATTCAGCGTGTACTCAGCTGCTCTACAACAACAAAGAACGGTGAACTAGTCTGTGGAGAATTTTACGGTTCCGTGTGAACAATAAACATCCTCCTGATCTGAGCAGACTCCACCCGGTTTCAGTCGCAATACCTCTGCAACCGAAGGCTCTCCTATTCCTTGTAGTTGAGGATCCAGTGCGCATGCAACAGTTTATAGCGTATTGAGTCGGTGGTAAAGATTGCTGCGACCGAGTGGACAGGAAGTAAATCGACGATTCAGCCTTGGTAAAAGTATTAAAAAACATTAAACTACAATTAGATGCAGATTACACACAGCACTTACAGTCCATAAGGTGTATAGATCGTTTAGTTTAATTTTTATGTTTTTTAAATACATTTTGTGATTCCTCTCTTCTTCTTCCTCTTCCTGTGAGACTGGTGGGGCGGCGCCCTAGCGCTCCCTATGGACGAGCTGCCACTGGTTCCGACACCGTGCACATTCCCACAATGACTGACAGCACGCGGCAGCAACTTACCAACCAGTGATTATGCGCCAACAGGCAGGTGAATCCATGGAGGAGGAGAGATGGTATCCTATTGAAAATATAGATCAGGAGCAAACACAAGAAAGAAAAAGTCAAAATAAGAGGAGTGTGCTTCACTTGAAAGTGTGAATGTTGTTGGAAAACAAAAGGAAAACTTTGTGGCATAAACATCCCAGCTGCTGGTGATCATGAGATAGAATAGAGGATAATTCTGTCTGGATGGACTGGAGATTAAATTATACAGCAGATTATCATTTATTAAAGGGACACTAGTCAGTTTTGGCTTGTTTGTAGCACCCCCTAGTGTTCGTTGGTGAAACCTAAAGGTAAACTTATCTCCTGGCTGTGCATTCTTCTTTTTAACACCTTAATCTAACAGCTGAAATGTCTCCTCAGCCTTCATTAGTGTCTACAGGAGCGGTTCATCACTAAATCAAACAAATCAGCTGTGTTCATGATCTAAAACATGCAGGAAACATGCTGGAAGCAGACTGCAGAGCCAGGTAGGTCAAGCTGAATTCCCAGCAGACCGGGCCGGCAACTGTGAAGTTGCAAGTGGAATATTCTGGCCACAGGGGGCGACAGGGGCTGGGTGGCCTTTCATTAGCCCTGTAAAGCAGGGGTGCCCAATCCTGGTCCTGGAGGGCCGGTATCCAGCACATTTTAGTGGCTTCTCTGCTCCAACACACTTGATTCAGTGGTTGAATCACCTGTGCAGCAGCTCATCAGGCTCTGCAGAAGCCTGTTAATTACCTGCTGATTGAAATCAGGTGTGTTGAAGCAGAGTTAAAACTAAAACCTTCTGGATACCGGTCCTCCAGGACCAGGATTGGGCACCCCTGCTGTAAAGGGTCATTTTAGCACATACTGGCTCAAGAACATGATTTAAATATGAATAATATGCAAAGTGTCCCTTTAAATGCCTTGTTAAATGCATAAACCTTCTCCTCTGTCTTATATTGTCTCAGGTTTAGTCATGTTGTCAATATTGTTACTATTATTGAAATAAATAAATATATATATATATATATATATATATATATATATAAGACATCTATACATATTGACCTAGGTCTGTCTGTGTATCTCACATGTGTCAAACTCAGGCCCTTGGGCCAAAACTGGCTCACGGTCTATATTTGACCCGCAGATCATACAAGATGACCTTATTAATGACTGTGCATCCAGAACAGATGTGTGCATCTCAAAAGGCTTCTGCTGTTCATTTGATGTGTGCCTAAATGGCACTTCATGATAGTGATTTTGTAATGGGGAGGGCCTCAAAACAGACGCCCCTCCCAGTCTCAGGGCGCACAAACATGGTACAGTTAATTAAATGTATGTTTTCTGTATATTTTGGATCAAATTTTGAGTTTAACTATTGTAATAATTTCACTTGTTTACAATTTGTTTGTTGACATGTACATATACTGAGTTAGCATACCACTGACACAAATTATGCCACATTTAAATATTGAAATTTGAGTGCTTTTGAGGTTTCTTTATGGAGATTCCAATGTAGTTAATATTTTTATGTTGCTTTTTTTCTTTCTCGCTGTGGCCTGCTCTTTTTATAGGATTTGCTGACAGCCAGTACATCTGGGGAAGCCTGAACAGACATCAGTCAGGGACAATTCAGTCTTCTCAAGATCCAAAGTATCTTTAGGAAACTGGATTACTTTCATCTACAGGTTGGTATAAAATTATGCATTATTATGTATTTTTTTTTGTCTATTCAGATTTTCCCAGGGTCTAACCCTACTTCACACTGGAAACATCAGCAGCGCGGAATGGCAGCGGAACGTCGTTGCTTCAAATAAAATCCAGGTAACACTTTACAATAAGGTACGCAAAATTGTGCTTTGTTACTAGAGAATGACTTAGGGGGTAATGAGTAATGAAGCAGGGACGAATAGGTAGTTAACCAGTACTTACTGGTAAACACCCAGCAGTCTTATTCAGGGACTAATAATTATCTATGAAAGCAATAAGGAATGAATCCCAGAAGAATGTAGTGCCTGTAGACTCTGTTTTGTAAACTTCATGAAGGATGCAGATAATTTCTGACACTTCCTCGTCCCGAGTGGTCTTTTGTTATTAGACTTCTGTGCTCGTCATGGATTGTCTATAACGAACACCATGTTCAAGCATAAAGGTGTCTATGTGTGCTCTTGGCACCAGGATACCTTAGGCCGCAGGTCGATGATCGATTTTGTTATCGTTTCATCTGATCTGCGGTCGCATGTCTTGGACACTCGGGTGAAGAGAGGGGCGGAGCTGTCAACTGACCACTACCTGGTGGTGAGTTGGCTTCGATGGTGGGGGAAGATGCCGGTCAGACCTGGCAGACCCAAACGTGTTGTGAGGGTCTGCTGGGTACGTCTGGCAGAGTCTCCTGTCAGAAGGAGCTTCAATTCCCACCTCCGACAGAACTTCGAACGTGTCCCGGGGGAGTCAGGGGACATTGAGTCCGAATGGACCATGTTCCATGACTCCATTGTCGAGGCGGCTGACCGCAGCTGTGGCCGCAGGGTGGTCGGTGCCTGTCGTGGCGGCAACCCCCGAACCCGCTGGTGGACACCAGTGGTTAGGGATGCTGTCAAGCTGAAGAAAGAGTCCTATCAGGTCTTTTTGGCCTGTGGGACTCCGGAGGCAGCTGATAGGTACCGGCAGTCCAAGCGGAATGCGGCTCGGGTGGTCGCGGAGGCAAAAACCCGGGCATGGGAGGAGTTTGGTGAGACCATGGAACAAGACTTCCGTACGGCTTCGAGGAGATTCTGGTCCACCATCCGGCGCCTCAGGAGGGGAAAGCAGTGCACTACCAACACTGTTTACAGTGGGGAGGGTGTGCTGCTGACCTCGACTCGGGACGTTGTGAATCGGTGGGCCGAATACTTCGAAGACCTCCTCAATCCCACCGGCACGTCTTCCAGTGTGGAAGCAGAGTCTGGGGACTTTGGGTTGGGCTCTCCAATCTCTGGAGCAGAGGTCACTGAGGTGGTCAAAAAACTCCTCAGTGGAAAGGCTCCGGGGGTGGATGAGATCCGCCCGGATTTCCTTAAGGCCCTGGATGTTGTGGGGCTGTGTTGGTTGACGCGGCTCTGCAATATCGCGTGGACATCGGGGGCAGTTCCACTGGACTGGCAGACCGGGGTGGTGGTCCCCCTATTTAAAAAGGGGGACCGCAGGGTGTGTTCCAACTACAGGGGGATCACACTCCTGAGCCTCCCTGGTAAAGTCTATTCAGGGGTTCTGGAGAGGAGGGTCCGTCGGATAGTCGAACCTCGAATTCAGGAGGAGCAATGCGGTTTTCGTCCTGGCCGTGAAACACTGGACCAGCTCTATACCCTTGGGGGGGTCCTGGAGGGTGAGTGGGAGTTAGCCCAACCAATCTACATGTGTTTTGTGGATTTGGAGAAGGCGTTCGACCGCGTCCCTCGGGGGGCCCTGTGGGGGGTACTCTGGGAGTATGGGGTACCAGGCCCCTTGATACGGGCTGTTAGTTCCCTGTACGACCAGTGTCAGAGCTTGGTCCGCATTGCCGGCAGTAAGTCGGGCTCGTTTCCGGTGAGAGTTGGACTCCGCCAAGGCTGCCCTTTGTCACCGATTCTGTTCATAATTTTTATGGACAGGATTTCTAGGTGCAGCCAAGGTGGTGAGGGGAACCGTTTTGGTGGCCTAAGGATCAGGTCTCTGCTTTTTGCAGATGATGTGGTCCTGTTGGCTTCGTCAGAACGTGATCTCCGGCTTTCGCTGGAGCAGTTCGCAGCCGGGTGTGAAGCAGCTGGGATGAGAATCAGCTCCTCTAAATCCGAGACCATGGTCTTGAGTCGGAAAAGGGTAGAATGCCTTCTCCAGGTCAGGGACGAGGTCTTGCCCCAAGTGGAGGAGTTTAAGTATCTCGGGGTCTTGTTCACGAGTGAGGGAAGGGTGGAGCGTGAGATCGATAGGCGGATTGGTGCTGCGTCTGCAGTGATGCGGGCGTTGTACCGGTCTGTCGTGGTGAAGAGAGAGCTGAGCCGAAAGGCGAAGCTCTCAATTTACCGGTCGATCTATGTTCCTACCCTCACCTATGGTCACGAGCTTTGGGTAGTGACCGAAAGAACGAGATTGCGGATACAAGCGGCCGAAATGAGTTTTCTTCGCAGGGTGGCTGGACTCTCCCTTAGAGATAGGGTGAGAAGCTCGGCCATCCGGGAGGGGCTCGGAGTAGACCCGCTGCTCCTCCACATCGAGAGGAGCCAGTTGAGGTGGCTCGGGCATCTGATTAGGATGCATCCTGGACGCCTCCCTGGTGAGGTTTTCCGGGCACGTCCAACCGGGAGGAGACCCAAAGGAAGACCCAGGACACGCTGGAGAGATTATGTCTCTCGGCTGGCCTGGGAACGCCTTGGGATTCCCCCGGAGGAGCTGGCCCAAGTGGCTGGGGAGAGGGAGGTCTGGGCTTCCCTCCTTAGGCTGCTGCCCCCGCGACCCGACTCCGGATAAGCGGAAGACAATGGATGGATGGATGGATGGACTTCCTCGTCCCTCGTCTGCACCCGTCCGTCTCGACAGACGATGGAAAGTAAAGCCTCCTCCCGAGTACCTACTGAGGAACTAATCAGTAACTACTAGGTACTTAACCATTAACTACTGCTTTTAAGTACCCTAGAGTAAAGTGGAGCCTCCTCCCAAGTAACTACTGAGGAACTAATCAGTAACTACTAGGTACTTAACCATTAACTACTGCTTTTATGTACCCTAGAGTAAAGTGAAGCCTCCTCCCAAGTAACTACTGAGGAACTAATTAGTAACTACTAGGTACTTAACCATTAACTACTGCTTTTATGTACCCTAGAGTAAAGTGGAGCCTCCTCCCAAGTAACTACTGAGGAATTAATCAGTAAAGGTACTTGACCATTAACTACTGCTTATCTTATACAATTTTGACAAATAAATTATTTATTAAAAAAACAACACTTTACAAATCTCATGCTCAAAAACTACACAGGACAGATAAGAATAGCAGAAGACAGTTTTTACTCTAGAGACTATACAGTTTTATTCACACACACACACACACACACACACACACACACACACACACACACACACACACGCACACACACACACACACACACACAGGTACCGGTCCCCACTCCAGGTCGGTAAGTGGCGGTAATGCAGCTCATGTTGTTTCCAGGCTGCCATAAAAACCCTAACAGAAGAATGCGAATTCGAATGAGTGCAAAAAACATAATCAAAAGGCAATATTTATAATACAAAGCACTCTTCTAGTAGTCCATTACTTCATTAGTCCCCCTATTTCCAGACTGGAATGATGAAGAACAGCCTCCATAGTTTGCTGTGTTAGCTAAACCAGAACAGCAAATGCTAACTATTCAGAGCTAAACTACTTTTAAAGCCACAATGTGTAATTTTTTTACCTGTTTACTACCAAATTCTGTGTATCCAGTGCACAAACTTGTCCTTTTTCATTAATATTTCTCACCAACATCAATTCTAAATATTCCTCTCAGCTTCAAATTTTACATTTTTAATACATAAATTGTGGTCGACGCTCCATGGTCATCCTCCATCTTGAAATACGGTAGCTATTTAGGGACATACGAGCTCTGAGTTACGCGTTTGCACTATGACTGTAACCTGAAAGAAACAGCAGAGGACAGCAGTGCGCCGTGGAAGCATGGCGTCTGACAATGCAACTAAGAAGAGACGAGACTAGCTGTTACACTGTTGCTGGACTTTGTTAGTTTGAATAACAAACAATGAAATCAAAAGACACATCAAATATGTCAGGTCTTATTGATTTCCAACACTCAGCAGCCGCATATGATGAGAACCCCGGGGGATGGGGAGGGGGGGCTACGTGTGGCATTATGCATTAAGACTGAAATGCATTAAGACTGAAATGTTTTTTACCTGCTTGAGTAGTTATATGCTTTGTGTGGGTTAGGCTACAGAGACTGGAAATAAATCAATCTCATGCTTTTTTATAAAAAAACGAACCAGATAGCTGGAGTGAACGCTGGAGTTGTTGCCTTTTTGAGTGGGCCACCGTAGCTGCAATACTTACTCGAAACTGCATGGCGCTAAAGAGTCGCAGTTTTTACCATGATTTCTATGAATATCACTGATAGGGCCTTTAAGTGAAAAAACGTTGAGTTGAAAAATGCCCATATGCAGTGCAAAACCCCAAAACCAAGTATCCATTATCAACCATCGAGTTAACGATCCATAAACGTGTTTAATTAGTCCAAACCACCGCAGAAGTCTGTGTAGCGTGTCTCTCTCATCACCATAGACATGAATACGTAGACACCCCCATTGGACGCTGGAGAGCATAACAGTGTCGCCGCCATATTGGATGGGTCACATCGTTCAAGAATAGCAACAGTGTGTTTTCATAGTTTAATCCTGGCAGTGGAGAGAAACAACATTATACAATCAGGTCTATAAATTAGGACATCAACACAATTCTAACATTTTTGGCTCTATACACCACCACAATGGATTTCAAATGAAACAAACAGGATGTGCTATAACTGCAGACTGTCAGCTTTAATCCTAATCAGGTGAGCGGTGTAGGAATTACAACAGTCTGCATCTGTGCCTCCCACTTGTTAAGGGACCAAAAATAATGGGACAAAATAATAATCATAAATCAAACCTTCACTTTTTAATACTTGGTTGCAAATCCTTGGCAGTCAATTCCAGCCTGAAGTCTGGAACGCATAGACATCACCAGACGCTGGGTTTCATCCCTGGTGATGCTCTGCCAGACCTCTACTGCAGCTGTCTTCAGTTCCTGCTTGTTCTTGGGGCATTTCCCTTCAGTTTTGTCTTCAGCAAGTGAAATGCTGCTCAATGGGATTCAGGTCAGGGGATTGACTTGGCCATTGCATAACATTCCACTTCTTTGCCTTAAAAACTCATTGGTTGCTTTTGCAGTATGCTTTGGGTCATTGTTAATCTGCACTGTAAAGCGCCTTCCATGCTAATTTATATTTTCTAAAGTTTGCAAAACTTGAAACATTATGTTTCTGGGGTATAAGACAATGATGAAAACACAAGGATGCTCTATCAAACATTTTTAGATCTTTTTTAATGAGTGATTTTATCATTTTTACAGTTGTCGTGCTTGTCAGTGACCAATTTTGTAATAATAGCGTATTCTATGTGGGCGAAAATCATACAGTGAAGGAACAAGCTGTGTTTTCTGGTACCGGTGATCTAATTTGCCTAAAATTATGAATATTAACTACTTCACTGCCATGGACTACTTTAGTTGTCAATTGAATTTTTTTACGGGGTGGGCGTCGGAACGAGCCCCTGCACCGTGAGAACAAACATCACGTGTCTAAAGCGGATCTTCATCCGTGTATGTCACACGCCACGTGATCAGGAAGCAGAAAATCAATGGATTAGGAGATCGTTTTGGGACGCTGCTGTGAAAAAAGCAATGCGCCAACCGGAAATGCTTCTGTTTATTAAGTATGAGTCATTGTTAATTTACTATTTCTTTACATATTTATTCATGAGTAATTAAGTCTAAATAAGCTGTAGTTATTATAAAGTGCTACCCTTCAACCTAAAAGGTGAAACTAATCGTAGGATGGCCAAGGAAAGTCCCGCCTTTCTCGCCTCTGATTGGCTGGAAGGGCTCTCCTGCGATTGGTTATTTCATGTAACAGCAAACCATCTTCCCTCGCTGCAGGGTTTTATGTCTGCAGCCAGATCTTGAGGGGTTTTTTTCAAGAACATGTGAACTTAGCTCTATAATAACCATTCTGTCCTGTTTTACAACAAACCAGCTTCAGTTTCTTTTATAGAAGAACCTGAAAAACATCAAAAGTGAACTTGCAATAATTCTTGTTGCATTTATCACACTGTTGGATTGACTTTATATCTGTTGGCTCTCGAGCATGGGGTTATCTTATTACTATAGGCTATGTTATGTCTTCACTTTCATAGGTTAAGGCTGTTTGCAAGTTAGCACACATCTCTCATTATCTGCTTAAATGTGTATCATTTAATTGAAATTTAATTCAAAGCTGATTATGATTTAGACCTATTTTTTTATTTTTATTTTTTATTTTCATGATTCTAGAAGAGAAACAGACCTTCTGCACACAGCTGGGCAAAATAGGACAGTTTTATTATATTTCATACCAGGTAAGGCACAAATAGCCTATGTACTCCACTAACCTCAATGCTTGAGAGCCAACAGATATGAAGTAAATCCAACAGTGAGTACAACAAGATTTATTATAAGTGCACATTTTACGTATTTCATTTTTTTTATAAAAGGAACAGAAAAAAACTTTTTAAAACCAGAACAAAAAGGTTATTATATCGCTAAATTCACATTTTCTTTACAAAACTCCCCAAAACAGCTGTTCTGTTGGTGGCAGGAGGACAGTCTGCACTTAGCGAGGGAAGATGGTTTGCTGCTAAATGAAATACCCAATCGTAGGAGAGCCTTTCTAGCCAATCAGAGGCGAAAAATGCGGGATCTTCCTTGGCCATCCTACGATTCCAAATGATGCGGGTGGGACGCGGGCGGGACGCAAACCTCAGACTCCCCGGGAGAGAGTCACGCGCGTTAACCAGTCAGCCAAACGGATATCCCCATGGCCGAGCAGCCCAGGTGCATGATCAATCGGAATCCAGTGACACATATTTTTCCATCCAAGCTGGATTAAAAGCGGATTTTAGATTTTTTTGGGAAGCCTCCAGAAAACAAACGAAGTCTCAGTGTTTTCTCCGCTCTGTGACAGCGCCTCAGCGCACCTTTTGACACCTGCTGTCAGATCGCACAGCAGCCATCCTCTCCCTCAGCAACAAAACGCTACTGAACCCATTCTTAGTTTAATTATTTTAGTACAACTCTGGTTTTATTTGGTCTGTTAACAAAAATAAAACGGGTGTGTAGTTTATAATCCGCATTTTAAGCATGAGTTGAAACCAGAGTCTTGCTGCTGCGGTGTCCCAAAGGTGTGTTTTTATTGGTCAACTGCAGACATAGACATGAATACGTAGATGGGCAGCTCCAATAGGCAGTGCCAGTCCACGGGGTGTCTACGTATATATGTCTGTGATTGCTAAGATGGTGTTGCGTTCAAGTGCAATATCAGTTTGAATCTTGCACGCAAAAACTGTTTTTAACAGTTTTTTTTCTGTTGGTGGTTGGGGGATAGGGTCAGGTGGGCCACCTGGTGAGGGCCCATGGGCCGCCATTTGAATAGCCCTGCTTTAGATGGTCTCTCAGTCTGTAATAAATGGACTTTTGTACCATATATCTCATTTTTCCAGTTTCATCTGTAGATCAAAGAGCACAGGAGCTTGGTGTGTGATATAAAACATAAGCTTCAGGGGTTCCCATCATACAACGTTTGTAGTGATCATGTTCAGCTAATCTGTGGGTAGATTTTTTTATGAGATTCTTTATGATGGGAGCATATAATCTGCTTTCCATTTATTATTCTCCCTGCAGACAGATTTAAGTCAGACTTTATTTCTAACCCTTTGACATTTGCTCCTCTCTTTAAGCAAGGCAGCTTTAACATCAAGCTCTGTGCTTTATATAATAAGTCACAGAGGATTTGTTCACTCTACTGCTTTGGGATTCCCTGGAAGAGCTGACTCAAGTGGCTGGGCAGAAGGAAGTCTGGGCCTCCCTCCTTAGACTGCTGCCCCCGCGACCTGACTCCGGATAAGTGGAAGAGAATGTATAATGGATGATCCATACAGTAGTGGGACCTTAGGGGGGCTGAGCAAAAATGAGTTCCTGCAATCCACAATCAACTAATGCAACCATAGAAAAAATAACCTCAAACTAAAAGATGGAAGACCTTCTTCCCACGACAGCATCCAGAACTTCTACAGATCAACAGAGCTCAATGATGGAGTCATCGGTCGTTGCCTCCTCTTTAAATCCAAGTAGAAGCCAATATTATTGACTCAAAACCTAAAACTCTGAATCTCTAAATTCCCTCATGAGTTTAAATATCAGCAACATTTTTAAGAAGAAAGAGGAAATAAATGCTGGGACACTATGGCTTACATCATATTTATTAGATACCAAAAATATAAAGTACTTTCAAATCATAAATCCTCACATCAATGAATAATTAAATACAAGTAATATATGTTAAAGTACATAAAAATAAATGTCCGTGTCAGTCGAGATTCCAATAAAAAAGGAGGAATTTAAACCCCTAACCAGCGTAAAGGAACATGTAAATAACAGCTGCATCCTGTTTGATGGATATTAGAATATCTGTTTCTATTGTGGTAAATAAACTTCGTCCCACAGGCATCACTGTGATCTGTCACGAGTTTTTATTATTAATTATGTGAGAGAGAAAAATATTTAATTTTTATACACACAAACATAAGATTATGTGTTTGTGTCTTCGTAACGGGGGTGTACTGGTTCATCCTTTTAACTGAGGTTGGATTTAATGTCACAAATCCACCCTGTATGTTCACCTTCTGAATACAAAAACTGAGCTTTAAAAGTGACATTTCTGTGATGACTTAGTCTTGTCCACACGTAGCCGGTTTTAAAAAAAATGAATATCCGCCCTCCCAAATCATAGCGTCCACACCACCTCGTTTTTATTAAAAACTGCATCCACACGTAATAAGTGCATTGTTGAGCACATTCATAGGCATGCCAGACCTGTAGGGGGCAGTAGTTCCCCAAATCCGATCCATTTCTTCTTCCTGCTCAACTTCAACAAAACATGAAACATGGCTCCAGTGGCGGCTGGTGAATTTTTTTTTCGGTGGGGCGCATTTTTTTATTTTATTTTTTTATGTTAGTTCTTGTGAATGGTTTTTATCTTGAGAAGCTCTATATAAACGATCGTTATTTTCTTTATTTGCAGGTCAGTTTTTCAGATGCGCTAACCACATATCACCACTAGGGAACGCCAAATTACCATTCTTATGCTTCACACAATTTGAAATCTACGGACCGGTCCAGGAGCACTTAGCTACAAAGTTGTTCCAAAAACATGCTTCATATTCACCAATATATGCAAACCTCACACACACTAAACAGGAAGAGGCTCTTTTAAATGATAGAATCCACGTTTTCTACCTCAACACCCAATGACTGAAAATGAAAAGCAAAACAAAGCTATTTTCATGAAGTCAAAAGCTAAATTCTGTCTTACCTTGCTGGTCAAAATAATCCATCTTATAGTAAAAAATCCACTTGGTTCGTAGAATCCAATGATAAAAAGATGAAACTACTAGTTTTCTCCATAGTCAACGTTAGCAGCAGCCCCACAACAACAAAGGACGGTGAATGGAAGTCAATGGTAAAGATTGCTGCGACCGCGAGAGGACACGTGACAGGAAGTACGTCGACGTTTCGGCCGTGTTAAAACTTTATTAAACTACAATTAAATGCAGATTACACACAGCACTTACAGTCATATGATGTATAGATCGTTTAGTTTAAATTTTATGGTTTGATTCCTCTCTTCTTCTTCCTCTTCCTGTGAGACTGGTGGGGCGGCGCCCTAGCGCCCCCTATGGACGAGCCGCCACTGCATGGCGCCTAGCTCGCTTGTGTGGACCGATAAAGAGGTAGAGTTGCTCTTAAATGTAGTTTTGGAGTATAAAGTCAACAAGCGTCAAAAAGTGCTTGGACGATTGATAACGTGAGCACAGCTCTGAGGGCATCCATGTTGTAGTAAACACAGGTCGCACATGGGCCATCAGCATTTTTGTCGCAGACAGTGACGTGAAACTAAAACTCTGATTATTTCTGTCCACACTTTGGCCGGAGTTTTAAAAAAGATTTGTTTTCGTTGCGGAGATCTGCGTTTTCGTGTGGATGACAGTCCGAATGGTAGGAAAGTATCTTCGTTTTGGGAGATACCCGGCTACGTGTGGACAGGGCCTCAGACTTGAATGATCTCCCTTTACAGGCTTTTCTTTGTCAGCTCAGATGTAAGCCAGTCTCTCACTGGGCTGCAGCTGTGAACATGTGAGCGTGTTATCGTCTCACACGTCAGCCAGGAAACGTAACAACTCTGGAGGCGTTTCTCACATAATTAATGAAATGAGAGAAAATTGCAAACTATTTGAGACACAATTAGCCTTTCGCTGGCCCCGCCCCCAGAACGGCTATTGTCCAATCACACATCATAGCAACCGTTACTATCCGACAACTCCAAACAAGATGATGAAGCTAAGCCTAATTTACTACTAAGCATTAGCCTCGATAGTAGTCGTGTCTCCTTCGTTCTCCTTCAGAACTTCCTCATCAAGCTCAACCAGCAACAGCCAAGCATGAGTGCTCCCCCCGCCCGCGGCTGGGTGGAGGTCCGCCTCCCAGACTATCCAAGACCCTTTATAAGACACACCGTGCCGGCAAATCAGCGTAATATTACCTCAACCGTGTGTCTTATAAACGCACATTAAGCCTTGGCGCAACAGCGGGTGGTGTCATGATCACGTGATGAATTAATGCCGAGCTCCGGCCGGGAACTATTGAAAATGAACGTAAACACGGGCATAAGTTTAGTTTTATAAACAGACTCAGCTGAGATGATAGCGATGCAGAACGCCGGGAGCTTTTCTCCGTTAGAGCTGCCTGCAGCTCAGATCATCTGACAGCTCACAGGGACACCGCATCGCCGCCACCGCTTCTCGGACCCACGCGTCCCCGGACGCCGCCTTCTCCCGTTCTCCCAACTCCTTGTTCCCTGCTACGCTTCGCTCAGCGGAGCCGACACTAATATATCCCTCCACTACTGTAACCCTTTTGCCTCGATCTGGATGATATTGTGGAGGAATTGCTCCAAAAAATGTCGCTGACACGCATCTGTCTACTTCTTTCCATCGCGGCAATCAGCCGAGCTGGTCAGTGTTTGACCCACTTATTGTCGGACTTAGCAACAGTAACTAAGGGGGGTGGGGCTCGGCGAAAGGTTAATTAAGACTAAAATGCAACAAGAAAAGTTGTTTTCAGTTACATCCTAAGCCCCATGTGACCCAAAACTCTAAAACTTCTCAAAAAGGGAATCTTACAAATGAATTCAGAGTGTTCCCTCTTGGAAATGAGTCTCTAACAGCAGCAGCTTAGATTGTCTTTCATTCCTCTGCAAACTAAACCCAGGTTCTTTTCTAAAATGTGATTCATTACTCTTCACCATCTAGGAGGGATCTTTGCTCTTCTCGCGTTTGTCTCTAATTATAAACAACCATGTTGAGATGGTTTCCCGCCTAATCAGGACAAACAGCACATTTTCTGGGCTCTTTGGGAATCAGAGTTCTTTGAGCCGTTTAGGCCCAGTTCACACGGCAGGGTTTAAAAAGTGTCTGACTATTTTAATGGCTGTTAAATGGCTACACGTCGCTTTCAACAGGCAGCACGCTCGTTTGTCCTCGACTGGACAAAGGTATTCCAACATACTGAATATCCCCAATGTGTGAGTCGAGCATTCCCAACATGCTTCTTAGCTGACCAGAGCACTCTTAACACACCACACACGGCAGGAATATCTGAAAAGATTATCCTAGTGTTGTTTTGGTAATTGGGTAATGCTTACGATTATCAGAAGGGGAGGATCAGATCAAAATTATCTTTCCGTGTGAACCAGGCCTTAGGTCAAATTCTGTCAGACACAAATGTGATGAATCTCTGTGGCTGTCCCTCCAATCAGTAAATAAAGATTTTTACTTTGTTTTTCCACCATTAGGACTCAAATGAGAGTTTCACAATCTTTTAGGTCACACCAAAAGAAAAAAGTCCCCTGTATGAAACGGCTGTTTACGGCACTTTATGTACAGGAGTGTGTTTGTGCATCAGTTGTGTGTTGTTTGTGTGTTCATGTGCACTCCATCTAGGTCTTCTTCAGACACAGGGGGTTCATTCTCCAGCAGTGACAGATGGTGTTGAAGAGCCGACAGCGACAGGAGGCACAGGGGTCACAGCACGGCACGTGGGCGGAGCAGCTCTCCATCAGGCGGCCACAGCGCCGTGCTGGTGTCATCACGTTGGGTTTATGTTTCTGAAACAGCACCAGAGGAGGATGAGCAGCTCAAAGATGATCCACAAAGTAGAAACAAGACTTACATCCCTAAAAGGTCCTGAACTGTAGAAGTAAATATTTAAGTAACACAAAAACCTGAAGTTGGTTTGTGGACTATTTCTGAGTACTAGTCACTAGTATCTGACCTGCAGCAGAGGGACTAATTCTGGTAGAAGAGTAAAGCCTAATTTATACTTCTCCATCTGCGTTGGTACAAAGACATGCAGCGACAGGCAAACAGAGCGTGACGGAGACATGCCTTCTTTTTTAACTGTCCGTCAAGAGCGACGGAGAACGCAAGCTTGTGATTGGTCAGGACGCCACTTCCTGTAAATACGTCAACAGCACCGCCATTACCCTCTCAAAAAATAAAGAGAGCTGAAGATATCTAGCAGCAGACACGGAGCAGATTGAAATATGAAAGTTTAGTCATCTGTGACTGAAGGAGCACAAAGACACGCAGCACGTGTTATTCATGGACAGAAATGATGGGAAACGTGGGTTTAGAGGTGCCGACCGCACAAAGACGTGGAGGAGAATGAGGGACAAATTCGTCCGGGTTAAAAACTCTCTGAAATACATTATCCATCCATCCATTGTCTTCCGCTTATCCGGAGTCGGGTCGCGGGGGCAGCAGCCTAAGGAGGGAAGCCCAGACCTCCCTCTCCCCAGCCACTTGGGCCAGCTCCTCCGGGGGAATCCCAAGGCGTTCCCAGGCCAGCCGAGAGACATAATCTCTCCAGCGTGTCCTGGGTCTTCCTTTGGGTCTCCTCCCGGTTGGACGTGCCCGGAAAACCTCACCAGGGAGGCGTCCAGGAGGCATCCTAATCAGATGCCCGAGCCACCTCAACTGGCTCCTCTCGATGTGGAGGAGCAGCGGGTCTACTCTGAGCCCCTCCCGGATGACCGAGCTTCTCACCCTATCTCTAAGGGAGAGCCCAGCCACCCTGCGAAGAAAACTCATTTCGGCCGCTTGTATTCGCGATCTCGTTCTTTCGGTCACTACCCAAAGCTCGTGACCATAGGTGAGGGTAGGAACGTAGATCGACCGGTAAATTGAGAGCTTCGCCTTTCGGCTCAGCTCCCTCTTCACCACAACAGACCGGCACAACGCCCGCATCACTGCAGACGCAGCACCAATCCGCCTGTCGATCTCACGCTCCACCCTTCCCTCACTCGTGAACAAGACCCCGAGATACTTGAACTCCTCCACTTGGGGCAGGACCTCGTCCCTGACCTGGAGAAGGCATTCTACCCTTTTCCGACTCAAGACCATGGTCTCGGATTTAGAGGAGCTGATTTTCATCCCAGCTGCTTCACACCCGGCTGCGAACTGCTCCAGCGAAAGCCGGAGATCACGTTCTGATGAAGCCAACAGGACCACATCATCTGCAAAAAGCAGAGACCTGATCCTTAGGTCACCAAAACGGATCCCCTCACCACCTTGGCTGCACCTAGAAATTCTGTCCATAAAAGTTATGAACAGAATCGGTGACAAAGGGCAGCCTTGGCGGAGTCCAACTCTCACCGGAAACAAGCCCGACTTACTGACTATTTACAGTAAGGGTTAAAACAATGTAAACACATTAGTAAATCCACTATCCTGGACCGGATACGAGACTGAAATGGCGGCAGGATACCCCAGAAAAGCGCTACGCCCTCTGGTGTCCTGGTGGGGAATTGCTTTGCAACTCTCCTCAGGTGACGGAGAGGTCTGAAGGCACCCCCGTCCATGCGTGTGCGTGACTCCACATTCGAACTGACGGAGAAGTATAAATTAGGCTTAAGGCTAACAGCTTGTATGAATAACGCTGCTAGAATACATTCATGCTAAAGCAACACAACTTAAAAATGTCTGTTATTGTGTTTCTGAGGCAAAACCTCCGTCTACTTAGAGACCAGGCTTCAGACTTTTCTTTATGATAAATCTTCTAGTAAGGGCAATCTTGGGTTATCCCAGCCCATCCCTTTAGTTATGCTACTATGGGCTAGATTATTTGTTGTTAATTAGTGAGTTATAAATAAACTGAAATAACAAGATTTTTTTGTCTTTCCTCCATAAACTCAGCTGAACAACTAAATATAAAATCATTCATCTAAACCAGGGGTTCCCAAAATGGGGTCCCGCAATTTTTTTCTGTGCTGAGGTTGTAAATTTACAGGATTATATTTGTAAAAATGACATTTATAAAATCCCAATAACACACCCTACAGTATAATTGAATCTCTATATAAAAGTTATAACTCTGTACGTCTGTATAAAGTTTGTAATTAATCACATTTAACGTGTGTATGCGTGTAGGAGTTGGTGTTGGGAGTCCTGGCTTGTCTTAGGGGTCAAGGGGGTCCTCAAAGAAAAACGTTTGGGAACCCCTGACCTTAACTACTACAGACGCTGATCCCAAACGGTCAAAGGGTTGTTTTACTCAGCTCCAAAGTTTAACAGAAAACCCTTCTTGTTTTTGAATGGCTTAGAAATAAAAGATGAGTTAATAGGAAGCTCAAAAGTAAAACAATAAAACTTACAAGAACAGGAGCTTGCTCTGGTGGAGAAACCTTTTGTCTTGCAAACAGTCGTCTGGTTTTTGTTTGGCCCAAATCTAGAAACAGAAAACGCAGAATGATGATACTTGAGATCAGGGTGGGGCATTCCTAGTTCTTCTTAAGGTCAAGGTTATTTCTATAACACATTTTTAACAGTTCACATGGCCACAAAGTGCTGTGCAACAACTGTACCAACAATAAAAACAGCAATCACAAGAACAAAAGCATTTAATTCAAATAAAAACAGACACAATACAAATAAAATCTAAAAAATACTGAATTGCCAGAGTCAGCTCAAAATTAAAAGCCAGACCAAAATGACGAGTCTTAGGTAAAAATATAAAATAGGCTATGGACAGTCCTTATATGAAAGTGAAGTCTATGCCTTAATTTAGGACTGGCCCTGTTTTAAGTTTTAAGACGAGTTCTAGGAACAGTTAAAAGGACCTATAGGAACTCAACC
Organism: Aphyosemion australe; assembly: GCA_006937985.1. Taxonomy (NCBI): domain Eukaryota; kingdom Metazoa; phylum Chordata; class Actinopteri; order Cyprinodontiformes; family Nothobranchiidae; genus Aphyosemion; species Aphyosemion australe. The sequence continues at coordinate 628,233 of SSNS01000304.1, read as the reverse complement.
TCATGGTTGTGGAGCGAACATGGTCGCTCTTTCAGCTCAAAGATATAGGAGGGAGCCAAGCAATGGATCCTGAAATAAATAGACTTTATTGGTCCCACAGTGGGTAAATTCAGTTGTTAAGGCAGCACATACACTTAGAGAAAAGGAAAAACTAACACAGGTAAATACACAAAGGCTGTAGGCTGTTAATGTAACCTTCAGCAATTAAAAAATGAATAAAAATAGAAAATTGGGTTTCCAAGAATAAACAGCATAAGGGACACAGACATACTAATGTACATCCGGGTATTGAACACATAGTAAATCTAGCTCTGATGTTGGCGTGTAACAGGGTAATGCCAGTAACAGTTAAACTGTGGAGTTCTACTCTCTTACTGCAGTGGGAATGAATGATCTACGGTAGCGTTCTGTTTTACATCTGGGATGTCTCAGTCTGCCACTAAAGGAGCCGTCCATGGCCTCCACAGTGGGTGGGAAGATTGAGGACAGCTTCACCAACATGTCACACATGTCAACAGAATCCAGCGGGCAGCCCAGAACCGAGCTAGCTTTGGTAGCTAGCTTGTTCAGTCTCTTCCTGTCTCGGTCAGAGCTGCCTACACCCCAACAGACCACAGCAGAATGAATAACAGAGCCAACAACAGAATGGTAAAAAGAGTAATGGTGCGTTCCAGTTGTCGTCAAAACCCGTTTTTTCGAGATAAGTTAACCGGAAATGACGCAATGAACTCGGAATTCCGAGCTGCAAGCTTGTTTGTTTCAGAGGACCCCGACATCACCATTTTAAAGATGGCCCAGTGATACCAGTAAGTTGTTGTCGTCTTTATTTTTTTTATCATTTATATGTTCTGCTTTCTTTCTTTTTGCTATTTAACAGCACCTAGTTGTTCTTGTTATCAATAGTTACGTTGCTGAAAACGTCAGCATTGATGCCGAAATTGACCGGTGTTTATGGTTTTTTAACTGTTCCTGGTGTTTACATTTTGATGTTTGATTTTTAATGTTTTTTTCTGTTTTTTTGTGGCAACTGCCAATTCAAGGGGTTTAAATGAAGGTAACTGGACTTCTTTGGTTTCTTGAAGACGTTTCGCTTCTCATCCAAGGAGTTTTGTCAATTCTGACTGGAATATGGGAGGGTCGATCTTATAACCTGTAGCTGTCTATTGTTGCTCAACGAGCAGCATCTACCTGTGAATACCCCTCCTCCCTACCTCCTGAAGAGTTGTTAGCATCGTTAGCCGCTAATGTGTGGGAGTCCTTGTATTGATTAGATGCAGGAGGGTGTGAACTATTCAAACTGTTTTGGAATTAGGTTCAGAGCTGCATTGTAGGTGCTGGAAAGGTGAAACCTGAGTCCTCCTCCTCTATTTAAGGATGGTTTCTCCATGTTGACATAGATAGCTTCCTTCACTCCTCTCTCAAACCATCTATCTTCTCTGTCCAGAATGTGGACTTTGTCATCTTCAAAGGTTGTCCCTTGTTCTTCAGGTGTAGGTGGACTGCAGAGTCTTGGCCTGAAGAGGAGGCTCTCCTGTGTTGAGCCATGTGCTTGTGTAGTTGTTTAGTTTCTCCTACAGGTCTGGACAGGCCTCACTGCATTGGACTGCATAGACGACGCTACAGAGCTCCTGTTTGGGTGTCTTGTCTTTAGGATGGACCAACTTCTGTCTCAGGGTGTTGTTGGGTTTAAAGTTTACCGGGATGTTGTGTTTGGAGAAAATTCTCAGTTTCTCAGAGGCTCCTGCCACATATGGAATGATGGTGCCTCTGCGCCTGTTGTCCTTTTCCAAAAAGCCTGAGACTTAGAAGCACCATTAAAGGACATAGAGCGGAAGGGATTCTTAAAAAGCCACAACATCAGCTGCTCAACGAACGGATTAGACAGACCCACTTCACCATTGAGGCCCTTACCTATAAGATTTCAATCATCACCCAGAAGCTTTCTGAACTTCTCCCTAGCCCAGTGTTAGAGGAAGTTTCCAGCTTCACACAAAAGGCTCAACTAGCACAGCACAGTGTGCCCCATGCCGGGCTGCAGTTACTCGCATCACTCGTGAGTTTCGTGTCTTCATCCTGCCCCATGCTCCTTTAACACATTAGCTCCAATTTTATAGGTTATAGATTTCCTGTATGGGAGTCTGAGGAGTAGGGCTGCAACAACGAATCGATTAGCTGAGTCCGGAGCACTAACATCATACCATCCTGCTGGCCCCTGCTTACACTCCAGTCATCAAGAGGATTAACAAGGTCACCAAAAACATCAAGCAGTGGGCAGCAGAAAGTATCCTCACCATACAAGGATGTTTCGAAGCCACTGATTGGGACAGCCTTCTTTCTCCCTCTGATGACATCAAAGAACAAGTCGACATCATACATCTCATTCTGTGTTCCCCTCCAAAACAGTAACCCTCTAGCCCAACAACAAACCCTGGATCACCAAGGAGTTCAAGGAAATCCTTAATAAAAAAAAGAGGATTTTCTTTGCCGGCTCTGCACAGGATAAAAAGGAGGTCAAGAGGGCCATAAAAACTGCTAAACTGGAGTATAAAAACACTGTTGAAACAAAATTCACCACAGGGGACCTCCGTTCAGCCTGGCAGGGCCTCAAAACCATGGCCTCTGTGACTACTGTGGTCACCACCATAGATATCATATAAACACTAGATGCCTTAACTGGGAGTCGACAGCGTCCCTACACGGCGGCCATCTTACCTCGGACAGCTTACGTTCCGTTCTCAATGGTAGCAGATGGAAGGTGAGTGAACAACTTAAACAAAAACACTCTTAACTCGATTAAAAATGAACGGATTTACAAGCCGGTTGCATTATTACAAACCTTATAGCACATAGGCTTGATAGGACATACTTTAACATTTTTTAATTAACGGGCCAAATCCGTCATATTTCACAGCCACATCTCTGGCGTTTATAACAAACCAAACCGTTTGAAATTCGGTTGAAAATTGAGCAAGTTAGAGTTATTTAAATAGTACATGCACCATTGACACCAATGTTACGAAAGGGGGCAGCTGTCCGAGGTAAGATGGCCGCTGCGTAGGGACGTTCGTCCAATCGACGAACAGCGCGGGTAAGGCATCTAGTGTTTATATGATATCTATGGTCACCACCCCCAAAACCATCCAGGTGGAGGGCAGCAACTCCTCCTCCCTACCTGACGACCTCAACACTTTCTACACCAGGTTTGAGACGGACACTACCACCCAGCTTGAGGAGTCCAGATCCTCACTCAAACCTGGCTGCTCTGCACTCACCTTCCAGACTGAGGACATGGTGAGAGCGCTCAGGAGGACCAGGGAGAGGAGCTCACCTGGCCTTCAAAACATCAGCAGTCGAGTTCTGAGACACAAGTGTGTTCCAGATCCTATTTCAACATTCAATTGACAGCCACACTGTCCCCCAGCTGTGGAAACACTCCACAGTCATCCCCATCCCCAAAAGAAACAACCCAAAGTCTCTGAATGATCTTCGCCCTGTGGCCGTCACCTCTCTGGTGATGAAGGCCATGGAAAAGATCATAAAACATCACAACAGTAACGGACCCCCTGATGGACCCACTCCAGTTTGCCTACCGCGCACGCAGAGGCGTCGATGATGCAAAAATCTTCATCTTGGACTCCATCCACAAACATCTGGAGCTCCCTGACTCCTCCGCCAGACTTCTGGTTGCTGATTTCTCATCAGCGTTCAACACTCTGCAACCTCATATCCTGGCCACTAAACTTTCCTCCCGAATTCACCTGGACGATCAGCTGATCCTGTGGATATTGGACTTCTTGACCAACAGGACTCAGGAAGTTCGAGTCAACAACTCTCTTTCCAGGCTCCGTTCCACCTCCACCGGCTCCCCACAGGGCTGTGTGCTCTCCCCCCTGCTCTTCATCCTCTACACTGATGACTGCAGATCCACACAGCCCAACCGTCACCTGGTGAAATATGCTGATGACACAGTTCTCTTGTCACTGCTGTCAGGCCCTTCACAACACCACGGGCCCGCTCTTCAGGAGTTTGTAGAGTGGTGTGACAGCTCCAAACTTGAACTGAACGCGAGCAAAACTAAAGAGATGGTGGGGACTTTCCCCAGTAGGCAGAGGGATCTGGCTGCTTCAGTCACCACCACCATTCACGGTGAGTCAGTAGAGGTGAGGAGCAAATACCTGGGAACCATCTTTGACTCCTGAAATTCTCACAGAGCAGATTCTTACGAAGTGTCACCAACGGATATACCTCCTCAGGAAACTCAACTCCTTTGGAGTCAGCACACCCATCATGATGACTTTTTACTGTGCCTTGCTGGAAAGCATCATGACCTTCTACATTACCTGCTGGTTCCACTCCCTCAGCCTTCAGAACAAGAACAGGCTGCAGCACACTGCATCACTGTGCTCTAAAATCATTGGCCTGCCTGTCAGAACTCTTGCACAGGTTTTAGCCAACAGGTCATGAGACAGGCAGCCAGAATCATCAGTGACCCCTCTCATATCCTTCACCCCGCATTTCAATAGCTCCCCTCTGGGCGGCGCCTCCGCTGCATCTCCTGAGAGGAGGAGAGCCACCTTTGTCCCCAAAGCCACTCTGCTTTTTAACTCCAGCCGATAAGACCATTTCCCACACCTCAAACTCAAACTACTCTACATTCTTTCTTATACTGCTGACACTTTATACACTTCATTCACTTTATTCACTTACAGGGAATTTTATAATTGTGTATATGTTGTATATTCTGTTTATTATTATTATTTTTATCTCCTTTTATTGATGTTTATGCCCTGTTTTTATCTTCAACGCTACGCTGCTCTGCTGTTTTTGTTTTTTTCAATTGCCCCTAGGGGATAAATAAAGCCTTTCTGATGCTAAAGGGTTTCATTTATAGTTTACATGAAGATGTTAAGAAATAGAGAGTTAAAAAAGACTGAATGAACTTTAGGTGTTGCTGGTGTGTTTTAACGCTGTTGAATATTAAATTATTATGTTAGACATATTTTATCAGAAGAATTTGTCTTTTTATTCTAAAATTGTATTTATTTTTATTTACATGTAAATTTGCATCATCTTAATAAATGCTCTGAAACGTTATCAACTGACATTTCTTTTTATTCCCTGTTATGTATACTTGGTCAGTTTATTGGTATTTTCATTAACCTTGGTAAATGTTGAATTTTAACCCTGAGCAGTGCACAAAATTAAGATTCAACAGTTGGTTTAATTCAGTGTTTAAAAACTGATTAGGTTCAGACATGTTGTGCGTCCACTGTTGTTATTACTGATCTTTTAGCATTCAGATAAGGTGCAAAAAATCAAGATGTCGGCCAAACAAATGGCAGCACTTATCGCCATCGGCTGACCGCCACCTATCGGCATCTGTATTGGCAATAGAAAAACCAATATCGGTCGACCTCTAGCCTCTTTAGTGAACTTTTCTATGGGACGTAGGTCAGGTGAGTGACTGGGCCATTCAAGCTACTTGATTTTCTTTCTTTGAAACCAGTGCATTGTTTCCTTGTGTTTGGGACCATCCTGCTGAAATGTCCACCCTCTTTTCATTTTCAGCTTTCTGCTAGATGGCAGCAGATTTTTATCCAGAATGTTCAGGTTCATTTCTCCATTCATCTGCCTTTAATAAATGGTAAATGGTCTGTATTTGAATAGCCCCTTTTAAGGGTTCTACAACCCCCCAAGGCTCTTCACAACACAATCAGTCATCCACCCATTCACACGCTGGTGATGATGAGCTACAACATAGCCACAGCTGCCCTGGGGCACACTGACAGAAGCGAGACTGCTGAACACTGGTGCCATCGGTCTCTCCGACCACCAATACACTGCGGTGCAAAAAATAGTTGCCACCAAGAATAAAGGTCACACTCTAATATTTTGTTGGACCTCCTTTAGCTTTGATTAAATCACACATTCACTGTGGCGTGTTTCCATCAGCTTCTGCAACATCACCAGATTTATTTCCATCAGTGTTGCATTAATGTGTCACCAAGATCTTGCATTGATGATGGTAGAGTCTGAGCGCTGCACAAAGCCTTCTCCAGCACATCCCAAAGATTCTCAATGGGGTTCAGGTCTGGACTCTGTGGTGGCCAATCCATGTGTGGAAATGATGTCTCATGCTCCCTGAACCACTCTTTCACTATTTGAGCCCCATGAATCCTGGCATTGTCATCTTGGAATATGGCCGTGCCATCAGGGAAGATGGAATAACCTGGTCATTCAGTAGATTCAGGTAGTCAGCTGACCTCATTCTTGGAGCACATCCTGTTGCTGAACCTAGACCTGACCAACTGCAGCAACCCCAGATCATAGCCCCGCCCCCACAGGCTTGTACAGTAGGCACTAGGCATGATGGGTGCATCACTTCATCTGCCTCTCTTCTTACCCTGATGCACCCATCACTCTGGAACAGGGTCCATCTGGACTCATCACACCAGTTTTAATAATGCGTTGGACAGTTCTGAACCCAGTTTTAGTCGTTTCTGCATCTCCTTAGATGTTTTCTCTGCTTGATGCATGCCAGTGATGTGACCCTTCTCACACAGACTAACATCTTCACCACTACCAGATGTGTCTTTCCACATGGTTGTTTAAGAAATGAGAAGCAGCTCATTGCACCAGTTGGGTTAAATAACTTGTTGCAGCTGAAAGATAATCACCCATGCAGTCATTATCCAATAGGAGGCTCCTACCTGTTGGCTTAGTTAAATCCAGGTGGAGACATGGCCGGGCCGTGTGTATGGTGTACATACACACTAGCAGTGGAGCCGAACCCAAATATGGTATTTGGAAAGGCACAAATAACTTGGTTTTTATGAATACTTGTTTCTAACAAATACTTCAAGTCAAGTCAGCAGAGGCAGCGATATCAAACATCTGTCAACATCTGCTATGCATAATCACATGCACTTAAATCATCTTCTCCTGGTACTGTCAGCTAACCCCCCTACAAGCACCAAGTCATCATCACAGCCATGTTCTGCCCCTGCAAGTCAGTTTCAACCACCTATATGAGTGGTGGGGTTCAAAATGTTGGTTTAACCATGGATGAGGTCATGGTAAATGGTCTGTATTTGTATAGCGCCTTCTTGGGGTTCTACAACCCCCCAAGGCGCTTCACAACACAATCAGTCACTCACCCATTCACACGCTGGTGGGGATGTGGGGCTGCCCTGGGGCGCACTGACAGAGGCGAGCACTGGCACCACCAGTCCCTCCGACCACCACCAGCAAGCAAGGCAGGTTAAGTGTCTTGCCCAAGGACACACAACAGCATTCTCTAGCCGGAGCCGAGATCGAACCTGCAACCTTCCAATTACTGGACAACCTGCTCTACCTCCTGAGCTACTGCATGGTTGTTATTTTCTTTCCCATGACGTTCCTTACAGGTTCATTGCTGAATTTATGGGAAAACATCATCCAATATTGCATATCCATAATTATTATAATGGATCTAATTAAAGAAGACTTACACTATAATATAAGTTAGAAGTGTAAAGGAAAAAAACTGGATTTTTACGTCAATTTTGAGTTTTACTCAAATACAAATACTTTCCCCCCTAAATACAAATACCAGCTGCTTTGCACACCCCTAATACACAAAATATTTAGATAGATAGATAGATAGATAGATAGATAGATAGATAGATAGATAGATAGATAGATAGATAGATAGATAGATAGATAGATAGATAGATAGATAGATAGATAGATGATAGATAGATAGATAGAACCTTACTTGTGACATTGTCAGTGTTCTTCACATCTTTCTTCGTGTCTTCAGCCCAGGAGAGCTGGAAGGAGAGCAGCAGGAAACACAACAGGTGACCGCCGGAGAGCCTCTTCATCATCATGACGGAACCTTCAGATCAAATTAAAATCACCTCCGCCTTCTTTACAATCAATCCCGGAGCGTCTCACTGCTGGGAACCTGCGCGTGCCCCTCTGGAAAAACGACTTCAGCTGAGTGGAGGAGAAGAGAGGAGCAGCTTCTCTTCAGGTCGGAGCGGAGTGAACGGAACCGAACCCACGTGACGGAGTCCAGATGCGGCAGGAGTCCGGAGCCAGAGGCGGAGGAGGAGGAGACCTGGCTGGGTTAAATGGTCTTAAAGGTTTGGGATCCACCAACACAAGTCCTCCCCCTGGAAAGACCGTGTTGTTTAGCCTACATCATAAACTGTTCAGGGGCGACACCAAAGGGGGCCCCGCGGGGCCCATGACCACCACTATGCACCCCTCACTTCCAGCCCATACCAATGTGTTATTTTGTTGAAGTTCACAGAATTAAAACAGGTTTTAATTTGAACAATTAAATGTTTTTTTCATACATTGATGTTTATCAGAAAATTCATCATGCATTTTATCTCAGTGTGTTGATTTAAAACAGACTGTTGTCTTTTGTTGATCATATTGATTCAGTATTTCCCCCACAAATTATTCCAGCCGTGGTGCTAGTTGCAGTGGCGGCTCGTCCATAGGGGGCGCTAGGGCGCCGCCCCACCAGTCTCACAGGAAGAGGAAGAAGAAGAGAGGAATCACAAAATGTATTTTAAAAAAAACATAAAATTTAAACTAAACGATCTATACACCTTATGGACTGTAAGTGCTGTGTGTAATCTGCATAATTGTAGTTTAATAAAGTTAATACTTTTAACACGGCCGAAACGTCGACATACTTCCTGTCACGTGTCCTCTCGCGGTCACAGCAATCTTTACCATTGACTTAAAACAGGCTAACTGGCGCATGCGCGCTGGATCCCCAACGACAAGGAATAGGAGAGCTGTTGGGTACATATGGTTGCGATCGCAAGCAAACGGAGGGAGTCTGCTCAGATCAGGAGGAGGATGCTGATTGGTCAGCTCACCCAGCCCAGACAGAACTGGAAAATTCTCCACAGGCTAGTTCACCGTCCTTTGTTGTTGTGGGGCTGCTGCTAACGTTGACTATGGAGAAAACTAGTAGTTTCATCTTTTTATCATTGGATTCTACGAACCAAGTGGATTTTTTAAGATGGATTATTTTGACCAGCAAGGTAAGACAGAATTTAGCTTTTGACTTCATGAAAATAGCTTTGTTTAGCTTTTCATTTAGCAGTCATTGGGTGGTGTTGAGGTAGAAAACGTGGATTCTATCGTTTAAAAGAGCCTCTTCCCGTTTAGTGTGTGTGAGGTTTGCATATATTGGTCAATATGAAGCATGTTTTTGGAACAACTTTGTAGCTAAGTGCTCCTGGACCGGTCCGTAGATTTCAAGTTGTGTGACGCATAAGAATGGTAATTTGGCGTTCCCTAGTGGTGATATGTGGTTAGCGCATCTGAAAAACTGACCTGCAAAATGAAGAAAAAAACAACAGTTCATATAGCGCCTCTCAAGATAAAAACCATTCACAAGAACTAACATAAAAAAAATAAAATAAAAAAATGCGCCCCACCCAAAAAAAAATTCACCAGCCGCCCCTGGCTAGTTGACCGAGAGGGAGGTGGGGTGCGCGCACTGATCGCTTCACCCGCGTACTGTCCATGAGCGTGGGGGTGAAGAGTGTGTGTGTGTGTGTGTGTGTGTGTGGGGGGGGGGGGGGTTTGTAGACGTGGCATTGGAATTTCAGCCGTGGCGTGGTAAAGCCTATGGAAGGGAAGCACTGTGATGTGTAAACTGGAGATGAATCTGTAAGTTTAAGCCATATAATGATAATATAATCTTTTATATGTATTATATTTATTTAAATGGACTATTTGTTGCTTGGATCACTTTAAGTTTTCTGATTTGTCACAAATTTGTAAAAGTGGTTGTTGTTTAGGGCTTTCTCATCAACTATCCGTTACAGTAAGCTTCCTCTCCAGTCACACACCTGTGGATATTCACCTGTCGTCTCAGAAACACTCACCTTGAGTTCTACAGAACCTGTGACCCAACCCACTCCTCCTTCCTCAAACCTGGTACACCCTTCCACAGAAAAACCATTACAGCAGAACCGTATGCCACAAACCCCGACATGTCCTGCTAACCTCCTTCAGCCTAATCCTCACCTCTCCTCTTTCTTGCAGTCCTTCACCCTGGCCTCCACCTCATCACAAGGATCCTACATTTCCACAATAAACTGTTTTATAATTGTATTCCGCCTCCGCCTTAAAGGAACATGGGGCAGGATCTTTAAAAAATCTGTAAAAAATTAAACATGTATATTCATTTTTTCAAAGCTAATGAGGCCACCCATGTATCGTTCCATTTTCTTGAACAGGCTGTTTGCTGCAAAATGCGCTGCAGTTCGGTCACGAATTTCCCGCGCTGCCCTACGGATATGGCGTCAATTGACACTGCTTGCGCGTTCACGACAGCTTCAAAACAGAAAGAAAATGTGTTCGACACTGCAGATCGGTAGGTGGCGCTATTGCACCTTAAGTTGCTTGCCAACCGCCAAACTCCAAAAGAAGAACTGTGGGAATGGATTCTACTGCAACCAGCAAACGACGAAGCGTGGCACAAAGGAAGTTTATTCAGCGGCATCTCGTGAGTCAAAAACCAAATATGGTAAAAGACAGGCAGGGACCTGAATCTATATCGGATACGTGATTGACGAATGGAGGCTGCTTCAACTATATCTGGGACTCAAAAAGGATGCTGCCATGGCTCATTTCCTAGTGAGCAGGTAAGAAACATTATAGGTTGTGTTTAGAGATGATGACAATGATCTGACCTCACCGATGACTCAGAGAGAGCTAGCGTGCAGTAGCATTAGCTGTGATCATGCTACAGTAGTAGCATTAGCTGTGATCAGGGCTGCAGCGTGGATTGCTTCGCCGCAATATTGTCCGTGAGAGCGGCGGGGAGTTGCCTTTTCAGCGTGAGATATTGGAGGTGTGGCGTGAGAGCGTGTGAAGAGGGTCAGGTAATGGTATTTTTGTGTTTGTGTAACATAGCCGTCTGTGCACGCTCCCGTGCTGGGCTGCAGTTACTCGCAGAGCCGGGCGCGTCGCTCGTGAGCATCGTTTCTTTTTTCCTGCCTCTAGCTCCTTTAAGGTCAGCTAGTTGCCTGTTTTACGTACCACCGCATCGTGACAATCTCGGTGTAAGAATATTTTCTCTATTTTTTGTGTGTTGCAGTTTGTTTTGGCTGCTGCCTTTTTATTCTGGAAGCAGGAGCTGCAGGACTCAGGCTCACCAAATATGGGCGTCCGCCCCGCCTCCTCTCTTCAGCTGGCACAGCTGCACCGCATCAGCTGATCACCCACCTGAGCAGCATAAAAGGCAGAGCTGCCAGAAGAACGTGGTAGACTGGATCTGTGCCATCTTGCTCCATGGCCTGATTCCAATACTCGCACTTCCACCCTTGCGCCCTTCAATTGCGCGTTCCCGGCCTGGGGTGTGAGTGCGTAGGGTGACCCGACTCTCAAGTGCGGAAGGTGACCACGCCCCTTTTGCACCCTTAATCCGCACTTCGCCCAAGTCTGCATCGATTCAGACTTTGGGCAAGGGTATTACCTACAACCCATTGCTGCATAGGAATTTTGAGAAGAAGGCGGAGCAATGGCTCAAGTGCCTTTTCTGAAAACATGTATTTTCAAATGAAAGAATTTATTCATGCTCTGAATGTTTTAGACTAAGATTTAATGAAGACAGTAATGACTGTAACTTTTGTTTGTTTGAAAGTTGTTAATAAAGGTTTTTTAAAAAGTAGCACAAACAGCGACCGACATACCATACCATACCATACCATACCAGTTTATTTGTTTGGCGCATTAAAACACAGCATGAGAGCTGAACAAAGCGCCTTACAGTTGAAAAACAAGTTGAAATAAACAATTGCAATAGCATGATACCCAAATAAGCAATAAAAGGCAGAAACCAGACACACACAGTAATTCAATAAAAAATGGTCAAATCAACCAAAGGACTAGTAAAAGCAGTAAAAAAATATAAAAAACTAGCGCTTCAAAAACAGGAACAGTCCTGACAATAAAAACTACATCAAAACAATAAAACCAAATGTAAAAGAGGTCCTTTATCCAAAGGCCAAATCATAAAAGTGAGTCTTCAGTCTAGACTTAAAGACCGAGACCGTTGAGGACTCTCGTACGGTGAGAGGGAGAGCATTCCAAAAGTGAGGAGCGGCATACACAAAAGCCCGCTCTCCTCTTGTCTTATACTTCATTTTTGGAATGCAGAGTAGTAAGCGGTCAGCTGATCTCAGGGAACGCGCCGGCACGTAGGGTGTAAGGAGCTGTGACAGGTAAGGTGGTGCTAGGCCATTTAATGCCTTGTAAGCAAATAATAAAATCTTAAAACGAATCCTGAAAGTCACAGGCAGCCAGTGTAGACGTGCTAAAACCATCTCAGCATGCGTCGCAGTCGATCCCTGTCCCAATTCAGCACACTTGTGTATACGCACTCAAAGCCTTACTGCGCACCTCCTCTAAGCGCACTTCACTGAAAGGCGCAGTGTGAGTATTGGGATTGGGCCCCCGTGTGGTTTATTGTTTTTTTATGGGGTTTTATGAAACGTGTCCGCTTGTCTAAAAGCTCTTTGCTTATAGAGTTTTAAAACAGGTGAGGAGCCAGAACTGTGCTGGATTCCTCCTGCCTCAAACATTTGAGTGTGGTCAGAGGACTCTGTGTTTTAGTTTGAGGTCAGCTAATTGCCTGTTTTAAATATGAACCCTGAGCCATAGCACTGAGTTTATTTAAAGTACTTTTAGTAAGACTGGAGCATTGTGTATTGTAAATCCTTTTACAATAAAACACTTGTGTATCGCCTTTGTGTTACACCCAGTCCTTCATTTTAACACCACCACGGGTCGTAACACAGTTAAAATAACAGCATTTTTATTCATTCTGTGGAGAAAATTATATCAAAACCATTTTGTTAGTACAGAAAATCGATAATTAATACCCTTCATCGGGATGAGGGCGATGAAATTAGTCAATATGATGAAGCAGAAAAAAGACGGATCTTGTTTTAAAAGTGTGCTACATCAGAGGGCTGCAGGATACCCAGGATCATCCTGTTCAACCTTTAAAACAACGAGTTGGAAACTTTCTGATTGTATTATTATGCTGTATGAACAAGTAGGCTTGTTTCACCAGGGTTGCCTGTTGCTATGGTTACCTGTACTTTGCATCACTAGTCTCCACCAGAGTGATTTGAGCCATCAGAAGGTTCACTATCTGTCTGAGAAATCCCTGTTTTCATTTCACCTGCAGACTTTTACACGTCTTTCATGGAAAACTGAAAAGTCTAATAATTGCCGACTTGAGTAAAAATGACTTATGTAAACTGGTATTTTTGTTTCTAAACTGGAACAAAAGAGACCAATTGTCAGATCAGAATGAAGCGTTAATGTCTTGAAGAAGGTGAAGACAGGTGGTGAGGAATGTAAAAAATTATAATCTGAGTGAATTCATAAACAGAAGCAGACTCATCAGCCAAAGATGCCTCCTAAATTTACAGCATGGAGCCATTTTTCATTTGTGTTGTTAAATTAGTTCAACCTGTGGGTAACACTTTACAATAAGGGTCCATTTATTAATGTTACTTAGTGCATTATTAAGTATTAATAAACAAAGGATCCCTTTATTAATGTTAACGATTAAGTGTCCTTAAAGGGATATTCCACCCAAAATAGAAACTTTGTTGACATATTTCCCAGAGTTAGATAAGTGGGAAAAAGCATTTTGTAACCAGTGCAGTAATTCTCCTGATCTGGCAGCAGTCTGTCTGCATTAGTTTAGCTTTAGCTTAGCATAAACAATGGAAGTGAATGGCAGGTACTAGCATGTACTAGCAGGTACAATTATGGGTGGAATATCCCTTTAAGGTTAGGAAAAAGGACCGGGGGGGGGGGGGGGGGGGGGGGGTGTCTGCTGAGTAATGCATTACTTAATATTAACATTAATATTAAGCAGTTATTAATGCTTCATAATGCACTAAGTAATGTTATTAAAGGGACCCTTACGGCCGTATCTACCATTGAGGGCACCGAGGTCCGGACCTCGGTATTTTTCTGCACAATATTTTTTTTAAATTATCTCAAACAGCCTATGACGGGGGAGGCGCTACAACAACGCGAGGCAGCCGAACTTAATGTTTTTGATCATAGCCGCGGGAACATATTTTCAGAAGGGGGTGCTGAAAAAAAAGCTCAGCTGCGCTCACCTGCAGCCTACGTGTAGCATAAGCATTGATATGAGTCTCATTATTAGAAAGAAGACCAACTCCAACAGTCTTGAAGCGCTGCTTGAAAACCTACGTCTCCTGTCTGCAGTTGACCAATGAAAACACACCTTTGGGACACCGCTGCAGCAAGACTCCGCCTCTCTGAGTTTCCGTTTCAATTTATGCTTAAAATGCGGATTATAAACTACACACCAGTTTTTATGTTTGTTAATAGCCCAAATTAAACCGGAATCACACTAAAATAATTAAACTAAGAATGGGTTCAGTAGCGTTTTGTTGCTGAGGGAGAGGATGGCTGCTGCGTGATCTGACAGCAGGTGTCAAAAGGTGCGCTGAGGCGCTGTCACGGAGCGGAGTAACCTTAGACAGACATTGGAGCGATCTGTGATAGATAGTTACTTCTCTGTAGTTTAGTGTCTTTATGTATAAAGGAGGATGAGAAGATGGATGTCCAGCAGTTCAGATCATCTTCAAAACTCCGTCACAAGCCCAGGGCCGTTTCGAGGCATTTGGGGGCCAGGGCAAAATAGACTTGAGCCCCCCCCCCACCCCCACTTGCCCGCTTCCGCACCGCAGAGCTTGCAGAAAAAAGTTTTGACACGTAACACGTGGGTTCATTTAGTAGTCTGTACTACCTTTCCCCTGTATTTGTCTATAGCAAGCCAGTACAGCAAGCCATTTTAACATTTAATCTAACACCTCTTTTTTATTCCTATGTTACATAGCAATAATATCATTTATCCTTGTCCAAATAATATCCTCACTAGTCAATTTTGAAAAGACAGATATGAACAAGTAGAAATGATGTTTAAGGATATTCATAATAACAAATGCACTAGTAGGAATTTAGCATCTCATTCCATGAAGGTGTGTCCATCTTTCAGTGTTGAATAAACGTGTTAACCTTGACCAGGTGTCAACAGTTAAACCTTTTTTGTCTTTTTACAGAAACTAAAAACAGGCTATTAGGCAAATCTAATTAAGGGTATTTTAAAAGTTTTAAACTGTAATTTAAAAATTACAGAGATTACTTTGATTTTACAAATGAATTTTTCTAAGCAGAATCTCTGAAAAGCAGCGATAAATATCCTCAGGAGTTTAAAACCTTTATAAAATGTACTCATGCACGTTATCAATACTTTATAAAATGTGTTTGTGATTTATATCTGTTCATACAGATGTGAAAGCAATTCATGTAAAGTAATCATGAAACCGTGATTATTTCTCAGACTATAATCGTACCACCAACATTTATAATCATTGCAACCCTACTATAGATACCAGCTAAACATATTCATCTATTCTCTCTCTCTCACACACACACACACACACACACACACACACACACAAGAACATCATACACATACAAAAAACTTTATTTTTAAATAATGTAACTGGAATCAGTTTTGGTGTTTTCTTTGTAATTAATGTGCACGGGATAACGGAAGTTGGACCTCTAATTTTGAAACTCTGGATACGGCCTTGCTTACGGCTACTTCACACTGAAAGCATCAGCGGCAAGGAACGGCAGCGGAACGGTTTACTCGCGACAATCGCGGCACTCCAGTGCACACCGGGAGAATCAGCAGCGAAGCGAATTCACCGCCGCGCTCCTCGCTCGACTTCACAAGAAGTCACAAGATCCCTCGAGACTTCAAAGGTCATGATTTGTTTATGCCCTCCGCCATTAAACCAAAAAGATGGAAATGACGTTTGATATTGTTGTTTGATGTCATATCTAATATTTTTACTCACCACTGCCAGGATTAAACCCATGAAAAACACACCGCTGCACTTTTTGAACGATGCGGCAAGTAAATAAGCCGGGAGGTCACACGTATAGACGTAATCCACATACGGTAGATATGAAATCGTATCGCTGTTACAGACTTTTATTTTGAAAATTACCGGGCATTTTACACTGAAACTGTCTAGCCCTATGTTAACTGCGGAAATTGACGCATCCCAGAAGCGGCACGCGGCAAAAATAGAACTCGATCCTATCTTTAGCGGCGCAGCGCGGCGTGCCGCTTCTGGGACGCGCCTGGAAATTGCCGCGTCGCAGCTGGTTTGCGTCACCCCCATAGACTATAATGGATTCTATTTGAAGCGGCGACGTTCCGCTGCCGTTCCGCGCCGCTGATGCTTTCAGTGTGAAGTAGCCTTTATTGTCAAGTGTTACTGTGTGTTTTTACAAAACAGTTTAATCAAAAACTAGAAAACAGCTAATTAGATTAAAGCACCCCCACTCTATAGCTTTTAAATCCAGACAAGACTGAACCTCAGAAAAGGAATCTGCTTAGTCAATCACCTGATCTAAACGGTATTAAATTTGCCTCCGAGAACAAAGTAAAGAACCTCGGTGTAATCTTTGACCAGGACATGTCATTCAAATCCCACGTTAAACAGGTTTGTAGGATTTCCTTCCTCCACCTCTGGAATATTGCTAAGATTAGAAGCATCCTTTCCAGGAGTGATGCAGAAAAACTGGTTCATGCATTTATTACCTCAAGGTTGGATTACTGCAGTAATTCATTACTATCAGGAGGTCCACAGAATGTAGTCAAAAGTCTTCAGCTGGTCCAAAATGCTGCAGCTAGAGTTCTGATGAGAATTAAAAAGAGAGACCACATCTCTCCTGTTTTAGCTTCCCTACATTGGCTGCCTGTTGGTGTGTGTGTGCATGTGTGTGTGTGTGTGTGTGTGGTGACAGATGGCTGCTCGTACTGATCCAGGTTCTGTTGGAGGTTTCTTTTTGTTAAAGGGAGTTTTCCTCTCCACTGTCGCTACATGTTTGCTTAGTATGGGAATTGCTGTAAAGTCTCTGACTCTTGTCAATGACTCAATACAATCTGCTGGGTTTCCTAACATAAGAAACTTTTTGGCACAATGAACTGAACTCAATTGGAATGTTTTACTTGAAGTGCCTTGAGACGACTCTTGTGATTTGGCGCTATATAAATAAAACAAACTGAATAAAATTATAGGGCTATGACCATTATTTTAAAGGAATGGAACACTTGCTTAATCAATACATTTGCAGTAGTCTCTAGAAGGAATGAATGCCATGTAAGTCGTTCTCAAGGGGAAAAAATATACTGGTGCACCATTTCTCGGAACTAAAAGTTACCCTCATCACAGCCGAGCTTCAGACGGCAGGTTTTGTGGAGTCTTATTTCCTGATATGTGGACATCTTGCCTCTGAATGGATAACAGCAACACGACTCTACCACTGATTTGCAAATAACACAAGCCTGGAGTATTTTCTGGTTGAGGTGTAGGGCTAGGTATTGTCTTTAGAGACCATCTTTCTTGTAGCTCTACAACCGCAGGTCGCTTTGCTTCCTTTGAACCAGTGGTGTAGTCTATGTGATATGCAGGTATACGCCGTATAACCACTTAAAAGTGGCCAATGATACGTAACGTGCAGGTTGCAGGGGCTCACCGACAGGCTCACAAGGACTGATGGAGTCCACTTTTCTAAACATTCATCGAACGAGACGGAGAATGCATGCCTGTGATTGGTCGGTTTTGTTCAGTGGCGGCTCGTCCATAGGGGGCGCTAGGGCGCCGCCCCACCAGTCTCACAGGAAGAGGAAGAAGAAGAGAGGAATCACAAAATGTATTTAAAAAACCATAAAATTTAAACTAAACGATCTATACACCTTATGGGCTGTAAGTGCTGTGTGTAATCTGCATTTAATTGTAGTTTAATAAAGTTAATACTTTTAACACGGCCGAAACGTCGACGTACTTCCTGTCACGTGTCCTCTCATGGGCGCAGCAATCTTTACCATCGACTTAATACGGGCTAACTGGAGCATGCGCGCTGGATCCCCAACGACAAGGAATAGGAGAGCTGTTGGGCGCATATGGTTGCGATCGCAAGCAAACGGGGGGAGTCTGCTCAGATCAGGAGGAGGATGCTGATTGGTCAGCTCACCCAGCCCAGACAGAACCGGAAATTTCTCCACAGGCTAGTTCACCGTCCTTTGTTGTTGTGGGGCTGCTGCTAACGTTGACTATGGAGAAAACTAGTAGTTTCATCTTTTTATCATTGGATTCTACGAACCAAGTGGATTTTTTACTATTAGATGGATTATTTTGACCAGCAAGGTAAGACAGAATTTAGCTTTTGACTTCATGAAAATAGCTTTGTTTTGCTTTTCATTTAGCAGTCATTGGGTGGTGTTGAGGTAGAAAACGTGGATTCTATCGTTTAAAAGAGCCTCTTCCTGTTTAGTGTGTGTGAGGTTTGCATATATTGGTCAATATGAAGCATGTTTTTGGAACAACTTTGTAGCTAACTTAGCAACAAAGTCCGTAGATTTCAAGTTGTGTGACGCATAAGAATGGTAATTTGGCGTTCCCTAGTGGTGATATGTGGTTAGCGCATCTGAAAAACTCACCTGCAAATAAAGAAAATAACGATCGTTTATATAGCGCCTCTCAAGATAAAAACCATTCACAAGAACTAACATTAAAAAAAAGCGCCCCACCCACTGGTTTTGTTAGGTTTTGCTCCCAGAGACTGCTCACTAACACAGCGCACTGCTAATCTGGTGTTTTCTGTCGTTTATTTGTGTCTTTTATTCGTGTCTGATGCTGCTGTGGGTGCTGGAGAGCTGCTGCGGAGCCCACCACCCGTGCTCCGGTGATTACACCTCACAGTGTAAGCGCCATCCACTATTTTTCAGCCGGTAGATTCATTTGAACTGCTTAGTTCAAAAGTAATTTATGAGGTGTAAAAGGGTAGGAAGCCAGGAAACAGTGTTTTCTGGTGGATATTGAGGAGAAGCAGGGAGATCAGAGACAGACAGGGAAATATTCAAATAAAAACAAGAAAACTAAACAAAGTTTTTGAAAAGGAAAATGTAGCTAGATTTATCCCACTACACCTTTGTACCTTCATAAAGCAATAATTCATAAGCATGTGATATTTATATATTTGATACAATTCAGATCAACTTCAAAATTCAGTCCCACATCCAGGGCTGTATCAGGGCATTTTGGAGGCCAAGGCAAACAGACCCCTGGTGATTGTTGGTGATTTCAACATTCACATTGATGACTCTGACCACTTTGCCAGGAGCTTTTCCAGCCTCATGGACTCTTTCACTTTCACTCAGCATGTTTCTGGCCCCACACACACCAGATGACATACTCTGGACCTTGTTTTTACCCTGGGTTTAAATGTTGACAGTGTTTGTCCCGAGGATGTTTATATCAGATCATCATTGCATTTTCTTCAACTTGTCAGTTTCTGCGTCCCCACCGCCTGCTCACCGTTTGGTTAGTTCTTGTTTTCTTAATGAGAGCACAGCTAGCAAATTTTTTGCTGCTTTCAACCCACCTTTACCCTCTGATACTGAGCCTGACTCTTTGTCTACTCACTTTAATGAGAACTGCCTCTCCATTCTGTGCTGTCAGAACCAAATCAGGTCCTGTAGTGAACTCTACTCCCTGGTTTAATGACAGCATTCGCAGCCTGAAGCACCAGTGCAGAAAAATTAAGGCTTGTGGAAGAAAACTCCTCTCCATGTCCATCTGCTGCATCTAAAGGATCTTCTGACCTGCAGAAGCACTGTGACGTAGATCTGTCAGGATTTTCTAATCCTAGAATTTCACTGTCTGTTTTCTATCAGAAGCTAATGCAGGAGGTAGGTGGAGGAGACTATTTTCATGTTCAGCCTGCATTAAACACTCAGAGTGACCCATTAGAATCAGAAATAATCATTTAAAAATGTTTTTTTAGTCAAACACACCTTTAATAATTCTTAATAACTTTTTTAAATAAGACAGCAGATGCAGGTTTTAAAGAGAAAAAGTAAAACATGAAGCATCCAGACACACGATGATTTTATTTAATTATTTTGAACACATTCTGTTCTGAGATGAAA
The DNA here is from genome assembly GCA_006937985.1 of Aphyosemion australe. Classification (NCBI taxonomy): domain Eukaryota; kingdom Metazoa; phylum Chordata; class Actinopteri; order Cyprinodontiformes; family Nothobranchiidae; genus Aphyosemion; species Aphyosemion australe. The sequence goes on along the minus strand of SSNS01000304.1, from coordinate 608,144 downwards.
CAGGTCAGTTTTACAGGGTGTGTGTGTGTGTGTGTGTGTGTGTGTGTGTGTGTGTGTGTGTGTGTGTGTGTGTGTGTGTGTGTGTGTGTGTGTGTGTGTGTGTGTGCGTGTGTGTGTGTGTGTGCGTCCTGTTGGTGGACCACTACTTTTCCCACTGTCCCACATCCATCCTGCTGGAGCAGAAAACAGCAAAGTCTCTTGTTGTTGGAAGTATGGGATGCCAATACATTTTATAACAACCAGACAGGTGCTTCAGCGCAGAATGATTCAGTTGATTCAGTTTGGACAATTGTCTTAACTTAGTCAAGGTGAACATTTCAGTTATGAAGAAAATGTTTGATTTTAGATAATTTAACAAACTCCAGATGTGTCTAAATCCTGAATATTTGTTAGTATCTGATACAGAAACAGCTGGAGTTCAAGCGAACTAAGAGCTAAAGCTCTGAAACAAATGGTTGAAAAGAGATTTTTTATTTAACTTTATTTGACTTAACTGCAGCCATACAACAGCAACAAACAGCAGGATATAAACTGGTCTGCAGTAAATACGGGGTTAAAAGTAGGGATGACCGATATTATCGGTCTAACAATAATATTGGATGATATTGGCATTAAAATCTAACATCGGAAAATATCGGTATCAGTTTTCAATCTTTTAATGACACAACCTTTACATTCCATGCACATATTATACATCAAACTCTTCAGCTACTTTATATACTGTATATGACAGATATGAGGTAAAGTATTTTGGATATTCTAGTTTATTTGGCACAACGTGTGAAGTAGAAATTTTCCCTGAACGGACGCTGTCATCACAGCACGTAGCTACATGTAGCTAGACAGCTAACAATCCACAAGAATCTTCACCCAAGGCTTATTTCTCTCATCTGAAGATCTTTATAGATGTTTTATCACCATAGCTGCAACATACAGGAAAAGAGAAAAATTATAACAAATACAGTCGTGGCCAAATGTTTTGAGAATGACACAAATATAAGAAGAAAAAAAAGTTAAAAAGTTGCTGTTTAAGTTTCTTATAATAGCAATTTGCATATACTCCAGAATGTTATGAAGAGTGATCAGATGAATGCATACCCGGTAGTCCTTCTTTGCCATGGAAATGAACTTAATCCCAAAAAAAACTTTCCACTGCGTTTTATTGCTGTCATTAAAGGACCTGCTGAGATCAGTTCAGTAATGGTCTTGTTAACTCAGGTGAGAATGTTGACGAGCACAAGGCTGGAGATCATCATGTCAGGCTGATTGGGTCAGAATGGCAGACTTGACATGTTAAAAGGAGGGTGATGCTTGAAATCATTGTTCTTCCATTGTTAACCATGGTGACCTGCAAAGAAACCCATGCAGCCATCATTGAGTTGCATAAAAATGGCTTCACAGTCAAGGATATTGTGGCTACTAAGATTGCATCTAAATCAACAATTTATAGGACCATCAAGAACTTCAAAGAAAGAGGTTCAACTCTTGTTACGAAGGCTTCAGGGCGTCCAAGAAAGTCCAGCAAGCACCAGGATCGTCTCCTAACGAGGATTCAGCTGCGGGATCGGAGCGCCACCAGTGCAGAGCTTGCTCAGGAATGGCAGCAGGCAGGTGTGAGCGCATCTGCACGCACAGTGAGGCCAAGACTTTTGGAAGATGGCCTGGTGTCAAGAAGGGCAGCAAAGAAGCCACTTCTCTCCAAAAACCATCAGGGACAGATTGATCTTCTGCTAAAAGTATGGTGAATGGACTGCTGAGGACTGGGGCAAAGTCATATTCTCCGATGAAGCCCCTTTCCGATTGTTTGGGGCATCTGGAAAAAGGCTGGTCCGGGGAAGAAAACGTGAGCGCTACCATCAGTCCTGTGTCATGCCAACAGTAAAGCATCCTGAGACCTTCATGTGTGGGGTTGCTTCTCATCCAAGGGAGTGGGTTCACTCACAATTTAGCCCAAAAACACAGCCATGAATAAAGAATGGTACCAAAACACCCTCCCACAGCAACTTCTTCCAACAATCCAACAGCAGTTTGGTGAAGAACAATGCATTTTCCAGCACGATGGAGCACCGTGCCATAAGGCTAAAGTGATAACTCAGTGGCTCGGGGACCAAAACGTTGAATTTTGGGTCCATGGCCTGGAAACTCCCCAGATCTTAATCCCATTGAGAACTTGTGGCCAATCTTCAAGAGACGGTGGACAAACAAAAACCCACTAATTCTGACAAACTCCAAGAAGTGATGATGAAAGAATGGGTTGCTATCAGTCAGGATTTGGCCCAGAAGGTGATTGAGAGCATGCCCAGTCCAACTGCAGAGGTCCTGAACAAGAAGGGCCAACACTGCAAATACTGACTCTTTGCATAAATGTTATGTAATTGTTGATAAAAGCCTCTGAAACATATGAAGTGCTTGTAATTATATTTCAGTCCATCACAGAAACAACTGGAACAAAGATCTAGTATTTATATTCAGTGCAATATCTGTCACCCTGCACTTTATCTTGTTCTCTGGTAATGTTGTCTGCAATTTCATTGTGTCTGGTATACAGTGACAATAAAGGTATCTAATCTAATCTAACAAAGATCTAAAAGCAGTTTAGCAGCAAACTTTGTGAAAACTAAGATTTGTGTCATTCTCTAAACTTTTGGCCACGACTGTACAGACATCTTAGCTTAGGTGAGAATGAGACTCAACTGCATTTGGAGACAAATTAAACATGACACTTTTCCTGTTACTAACTTAAATTTAGGTTTAAGCATGCATGATAGGAGATATGTGATGTTAGTAACCTAAAATATTTTAGTTTTTATTTTATCATGAGAGGCACTGCATATATCGGTATTGGAAATTAAGAGTCAGCCGTATCGGTATATCGGAAATCGATAAAAAAGCCAATATCGAGCGTAGTTAGCAGTGATGATGAAGAAGAAGAGCATGTTTGGATTTCAAAAACGAGGCTTTAAAGCTGCCTCGGCTCATAAAGAGGTTAGAAACAAAGATGAAAGTTATTTAAATGTAAACATGTGGAGTTTGCTCCACAGGCTCAGTTTATTAAAGATCCGATCCAGCATCGTTCTGCTTGTAGATGTTGGTTTATTTTTACTGCAGCTGTTCTGAAAAAAGACATAGCCTCTAAAGGAAATGAGAATAACACAAAACGACCACTGAGTCGTGCTCATGAATCCCTCTGCCTGTTTGTGCAGAATGAGTCTAAACACACAGGAATGCAGGGAGAAAAAAGTCTATTCTACTTAATCTGTTTGGTTTATGTGAAAATTAGCAGACGCGTGAAGATTTCTCCTTAACCTGACGGTTCACAGGTCAGCTCAGGTCTGCGTTTGAGAGAATCCTCCAACTGTCCTCATGTATGTGCGCCTTCCTCCCATCTGAAACAGTGCTGCTGGGATCTGAACGACTCAAAGCAAAGCAGCTTTCATGCTCCACACATGCAGATCAAAGTGTCCTAAATATCTGTGGTCTAATTAAACTGTCAGTTTGTTTAAATCAGCTCCTAAAGCATCGCTGAATACGCTCGTCCTCACTCAGCATTTACTTTGATTTGAATGTTGTTTTCTCTTCTTTTATTTCTTCTTTGCCTAAAGTTTATTTCTTTAGCATCCGGCTCTTTAAATTATTAAGGGCTTTAAGAAATGTGGCCTGAAGATTTCTACAGCATCAACAACAGCCTCCCCCATGCACCAGTTTATAGTCATGCTGGGCCATGAAAATAAATGACGAACTTTAAAATTTTATTATTTTTCCACTTTTTGGTGTGTTTTATAGCTCATTAATGAGGCGGGGGTGGGGGGAACTATTTAGCAGCACAGAAAACCGGTTGGGATGTGTCGGGATCTCAGGGCACAGGAACAAAGAGCGAAGGGGAGAATCTGGTGAAGAGGTGGAGAAACAGAGGACTATTTACACAGTGAGAGGAGAGATAGGGCAACAGCAAGATGGACGACAATCTAAGGGAGAGGTCGTACCTCCAGTGGGGGAGTTTAGGTATCCGGGAACTTGTTCACGTGTAAGGAAAGGAAGGAGAGAGAGATCAACAGGAAGATCAGGGCTGAACCTGTCTGTTGTGATGAAGAGGAGCTAACCCAGAAAGCCAAGCTCTCAGTTTACTGGGTGATCTTCATCACCTATGAGCTTTGGTTAACGATCGAAGGAACAAGATCATGAATACAAGCAGCTGAAATTAGCTGCTGCTGTTCATCAATCTGGGAAGGGTGAAGGTCGTTTCCATCTCAACAGTGAAAAGAAACATTCAAACAAAGAAAGCATTTAAGACGGCTGCCATTCTTCCCAGGATTGTATGCTGCAGCAGGTTCGCTCTGAGGTCAGACGGTGTCATGGTTTTAGGAAGATATTTGACCCACATGCAGGGAACTCTCAGGAGACGTGGAAATCCTCACGGTGAGACAGGAACCAAGGTTGAGGACTGCAAGGCAGAAGAGAGGTGGGTATGAGCTGATTTGGACTGCAGGATACAGACGGGCGTTTGCTGTAGATAGGTAATCTGTGGGAAGAGCTGTGCCAGGCTTGGGGTTGCGGAGACGATTGATTCAGAAACACTGTAGAACTAGAGGGTGAGTATTTTCCCGAACAGGTGAGTGTTCACAGTAAGTGAGAGATTGAGATTGCATATGGTAATGGCTGGAGAATGCCTTGAATTGACATATTTATCACCTCATTGGTCCAATCAGAACTAATCTCCATGTCTCCAAACAGAGGCTGCTCTCACAGCTATCAACAACATGACAACAAACATTTTTGTTCATGATCTCTTCACAGCAACATGTTTCTAAAGATCTGAACTATCCCTTTACCTCTAAAAGCTGAACCTATACATCACTAATAAATCTGGGCCAAAATCCCTCCACAGCTACGGAGAAACAGAAACCAACAACAAGCTCTTGTTGTTAAAAGGTGGTTGTGGCCTCCTGGATGTGTTCTCTTAGTGCTTGTTTACACAGACAACAACAACAGAACCAGCAGTAAACCTCTCAATGGATCAGCCTCTTACCTCTGTGTGTCTGATCAGAAACTCACGACTGTGCCAACCGCTCCCATCTGGCATCGTACCATCAACCACATGTCGTCCCTTCTCCTGTAGCTGAGACCAGACCAGCTGGTGGATCCAGGCTCAGCTCTGCTTCTGCATTTGGACTGAAGTTAGTTACAGTAATAACAAAGGTGAGAGTGTTCCTTTAACTCATTCACTGCCAGCCGTGTTCTGATCAGAAAGCCCCTGACTGCCAGCGTTTTTGAGCGTTTTTACTGTTTTTTGAAGAGTCACAGAACATTGTGCTCTATGATCATGTAAACGCCAAAACTACCAAAAGAAAGAGTAGACTCACTTCTTACATCAGGAAGAATCGCCGTATTTCTAGCGTTATCCGTTCTTTCACAATCTGGTGCCCAAGCGCTGCTGCAGAAGCATTTCCGGTTTGGCGCATAGTTTTTTCACAGCAGCGTCCCAAAACAAACTCATAATCCATTGATTTTCCGCTTCCTGATCACGTGATGTGTGACAAACACGGATGAAGATCCGCTTTAGACACGTGATGTTTGTTCTCACGGTGCGGGGGCTCGCTCCGACGCCCACCCCGTAAAAAAATGCAAATGATGACTAAAGTCGTCTTTGGCAGTGAATGAGTTAATTATCACGAATCACCAAAAATAAAACAGGGACTTTCCCACCTGTAGATCCTCCACCAGGGGGCAGCACACATGTATAAGACTGGATATGGCAGGTTTCTGATGAAGGTACTAATCCTGATGCTCCATCTGGATGCCTTTAAGCCATACTATGCAACATTTTCATATTTTTAATAGTGCTGTCATGAGATTAAAATTTTTTGGATTAATTATGACCTGTAATTCCATCCATCCATTTTCTTCCGCTTATCCGGAGTCGGGTCGCAGGGGCAGCAGCCTAAGGAGGGAGGCCCAGACTTCCCTCTCCCCAGCCACTTGGGCCAGCTCCTCCGGGGGAATCCCAAGGCGTTCCCTGGCCAGCCAAGAGACATAATCTCTCCAGCGTGTCCTGGGTCTTCCTTCTGGTCTCCTCCTGATTGGACGTGCCCTGAAAACCTCACCAGGGAGGTGTCCAGGAGGCATCCTAATCAGATGCCCGAGCCACCTCAACTGGCTCCTCTCGATCTGGAGGAGCAGCGAGTCTACTCCGAGCCCCTCCTGGATGACAGAGCTTCTCACCCTATCTCTAAGGGAGAGTCCAGACACCCTGCAGAGAAAACTCATTTTGGCCGCTTTTATCCACGATCTCATTCTTTTGGTCACTCCAAAATAAACTGGTAAATTGAGATCTTTGCCTTCCAGCCCAGCTCTCTCTTCACCACGACAGACCGGTACAACGCCCGCATCACTGCAGACGCAATCCACCTGTTGATCTCACGCTCCACACTTCCCCCACTCGTGAACAAGACCCCAAGATACTTGAACTCCTCCACTTGGGGCAGGACCTCGTCCCTGACCTGGAGAAGGCATTCTACCCTTTTCCGACTCAAGACCATGGTCTCGGATTTAGAGGAGCTGAGATGCGTTTCACTTCTGTTTTCACCAACAAGACACTAGGGGGTGCTAAAAGCAAGCCAAAACTGCATAGCTTGATGATGATTTGTGATAGTCTACGAGGTGGAGATCAGATGAAATTAATTTCTACAAGAAATTTCAAGACTTTAATTATTTGGGAATGTCAGTGGTTATTGGGCTTCAGCACATTATTGGAATGAATTTTGATCCACTTTTTAACTTTCACGCGTCAATAAAACACGTTAATGCTGTAAAATCCAATCCTGAATAAATGTTAATAAAAGCTTGACACAGTCAGAGTCATAATCTTATATTAGCTGCTAAAACTTTAAGGGTTTGGTTTGGGCACTAATAAAAATCAACCTCCAAAACCCACCTAAAGAAAACTGCTAAAAAGCATTCCACACAAAGCAATTACAGTAATTGTTACTTAGGGAAATAATGAACTTGGTGAAATGTAAGACTCACAAAGAACAAAGTTCCTGTGTTTGGCTAACAATAAATCTTCTCCCTCTCTTGCTTACCCTGCAGGGACCGCCAGGTCCTCCAGAACAACACGGGCATCGACAGAACCCTGGATGGAAGAGAAGATCTGGACCATGTGAATCTGAGTGTTTATCGGTTCTGGCTCATCCTCAAAGCCAGAATCGGATCAGAGGTCTCTGTCTTCCTAATGTCCTTGTAATAGATAACTTCACTAGTTTGAGCCTGAGGCCGATCCATCCGAGCTACACAGACACAGATAACACTGGTCACAGATCAGTGTAGAACATACTGCTGGGCAATGCAAACATAATAAACATGAGCTTCTGCAGGAATAACACAACATGTTCCTCTGACCTCACAGGAAGGAGACGTGTGGAGAAAAAAGCCCTCCAGGCAGCAGAGTCTGGAGGTTTTAATTCTGACAGTTTCATGATGAATGAATTCATTTAAATTTTTTTGGGAATATTTTCAGCAGGAAAAGAAGAAGCATTAAATTCTAAAAACTTAAAATTATTAGGAGGTCATGAGGGAGTTGGAATAGGATGATGATGACGATGGTGATGATGATGGTGATGATGAAGATGGTGATGATGGTGATGAAGATGGTGATGATGAAGATGGTGATGATGAAGATGATGGTGATGATGACGATGGTGATGATGAAGATGATGGTGTTGATGATGATGGTGATGATGAAGATGATGGTGATGATGACCATGATGATGATGATAATGATGGTGATGATGACGATGGTGATGATGGTGATGATGATGATGATGGTGATGATGATGGTGATCATGATGATGATGGTGATAATGATATTAATGATGATGATGATGATGATGATGATGGAGATGATGATGATATTAATGATGATGATGATAATGATGATGATGGAGATGATGATGATATTAATGATGATGATGATGATGATGATGATGGAGATGACGATGGAGATGATGATGTTTCTCTGTTGTTTTCCAGGAGTTCTAATGGTAACATATCTCTGCTAAATTACTGGTTGAGATTTGTCACACAGCATCACGTTGTTCTTTATTCTGTGTCCAAAACACTAAAACCCTTTTGTGATATCAGTGAGACATTTGAAAGGTGAAAATAACTATCACACAGATTTCCAGAGGAGTTGAGCACTTGCCTGGCTCTCACACCATCTCCCTGCTGTTTCTGATTGTCTGTCATGTTGACCTATTTTCAGTTCTGACAGCGAGCTCTGCTGCTGGCATCTACATACAAGGCTAAGCTGGGTTTACTTGAGAGGAAGCTCCAAATAAATCCTAAAACCTGTCAGGCCTAATAAAGTAGAGGAACTATTGTGACTTTATTTCGGCTGTCACCCTGTTTCTCTAAAGATCCAGGTCTGGTTGTCCTTGAAGGGTTTGTTTCAAATCTTTAAAATTAAGAACGTTTTAGGACAAAATCTGAAAATCTAAATATTTTTACATCACTTCTTACAAAGTACACAACTGCACATGTGGTGGACACGTCATTTCTGAGGGTCTGGCTATGAGTGAGAGCAAAATCTGCTCCCTGTGTTTATATGTCATCAGCTCAATCAATAAAATCAATAAAACACTTATAGATTTACGTAGAAGTCTTAAAGTTTTCATCACCTTTCAAAACCTAAAAAGTACTATAAATCTGGAACCTTTCTGGAGAAACATTGAAGGGTGTCAGTGCAGCTCCTGGTTCTATGTCCAACATCAGATCTGTAATAATCTAATGTGGGACAAAGATTCAACTTGGTCACCAAAAGCAGTGTGCACCAAACTCACTAATGAACCCTGTGGTGACCCAGCCATCTATATGTGTGAACATGAGATCATAAGAGCTCTGCTGCCAGACTGATGAGCTACCTCTGGCTCAGCATCTTGATCAGCAGCAAGATGTATTATTTATAAATTTTGTCGGGAATTATATTTTTTACCTGTTGTGCCTTTAATTTTAGAACTTAGAATCCAGTGAATCAAATATGCTAATCACTTTTCTTTCCAGGTTTATTGATACACATATGATTCATGTACTCTTTATTGATCTGCATTTAACCATGATTTATGCATGTTTACATCAAGCTTTGAGTTCGAGCTAAAGCAAGAAGGTTTTGTTCTCATGTGAAGGTCTGGTTTTGGTGTCATAAAACTGTGTGCAAAGGGAGGTGAGGATTTTCTGACCTAGGGACAGATAAGACAGGAGAAAGTTTAGACCAGATGGCTTCATTCCTGGAGCCAGAGATCATAAATATGTCGGTTACCAAGGGATACGAAAGTTAGGACCTTGAAGGGAGGTACCAGGCGGAACCAGGTTCTGCACAAGGGATAAAATCTGTGTGCATGCTGTGAAACTTCAGATTCGCCATTATACGAGGGGAGATGGTCGGAATCTCCCCGAATGTACATAGGGTTACAATAAAAGATGATTGAGTGAAATAAAGAGTTTACGTTGATTGCAACGAGGCGGTATTTATGGCTCGTTCCTTGTTCAGTCAGAAGATTTTAACGAACCGGGAGTGTGGAAAAACAACGAGAAGTCAAATGCTGAAACAGCTCGGAGGAGAGAAGAAGGCCGGAACCATCATCACACGGGCCTGAGAGGAGTGACGTCAGACGAGCTGCTTGAACATCATATTCTTTGACGAAAATACATCAGAAAACAGAAAGAGACAGAAACACCTATTTTTCCACAACAATCTGCAGCCAGTGACTTATCAGGCTCATCATGGTAACAACACTCCTGTCTTCCTGACAGCAACCTTAATGAGAGTCCGACGGGAATGCAGACTAACTAAACTTCAGACAAACAGCTGCTGAGTGAAAACTAGAAGTCATGTTGATTAGGACACCATTCTCACATCAGCTCTGTCACTCCATCAGCTTACTACCACTTAGGAAATATTAACCGCCTTCGTTCATCTCTGTCTAATCGCTTCACCTCTGTTTTAGTAAACTGCTTGGTCACTTCTCGCCTAGACTCGTTCCTTTTTGGTTGGCCACAGAAGTCTCTATATAAACTACAACTGGTTCAAATCTCAGCTGCTCGTATCATCACGAAAACACCCTCCACTGATCACATCACCCTCGTTATCCAGCAGCTTCATTGGTTACCAATAAAATTTAGGGTTGATTACAAAATGTTATTCCTCACATATGAGGCCATTCGCAAACTTGCCCCCTCATATCTCTCGCAGCTCTTACAAGTATCTACACCTTCCCACATGCTCATACCCTCAGTTTCCATCAACCTGCACAATCCCCCTGCTTGTCTTGTCACCATGGGACGTCAAGCATTCAGCAGATCTGCCCCCTGCCTTTGGAATTCATTACCAGTTGAACTCAGAAATACCACTACCCTTCATCATTTCAAGGCTAAACTCAAAACACCTGTTCAAGATTGCCTATTCCCTGTAACGCACTGTGCAAAGACACGTTGCAGCGCCGTCTTTTCCGGGTCATTTCTGCACGTCTAGTTTTGGTCCCCTGAAAGTGCAGACTGTGACGCCAGATGATGTCTTTTCTTTAGCGTGTTCTGGGTTCTCCTATATCGACATCCTCATGTCCAGATATGGGCTAATTCTGGTCCACATGAGGTCATTGTGAACGTCCCCTCTTACGTCACCCAGACACGTCGCAGCAACATCTTTTCCAGGTAATTTCTGCATGTCCAGTTTTGCTCCCCTGAAAGTGAAGACTGATGTCTTTTTTCCACGTCTTCTGGTCGTCCTGTATTGATATTCCCAGGACCTCCACATGAGCGAATTCTAGTCAAAATAGGGTCACCTGACTTGCTGAAACTAGTTACACATAACATGCTACACAAATAAATATAAATATACAGTATATAGACGCATGCACACACACACACCTGTTGATTATGCGCTTACTTTAAAGGAACATGGGGCAGGATCTTTAAAAAATCTGTAAAAAATTAAACATGTATGTTCATTTTTTCAAAGCTAATGGGTGATGAAGCGTTATAAACCAAAAAGAATGAGGCCACCCATTTATCGTTCCATTTTCTTGAACAGGCTGTTTGCTGCAAAATGCGCTGCAGTTCGGTCACGAATTTCCCGCGCTGCCCTACGGATATGGCGTCAATTGACACTGCTTGCGCGTTCACGACAGCTTCAAAACAGAAAGAAAATGTGTTCGACACTGCAGATCGGTAGGTGGCGCTATTGCACCTTAAGTTGCTTGCCAACCGCCAAACTCCAAAAGAAGAACTGTGGGAATGGATTCTACTGCAACCAGCAAACGACCAAGTGTGGCACAAAGGAAGTTTATTCAGCGGCATCTTGTGAGTCAAAAACCAAATATGGTAAAAGACAGGCAGGGACCCGAATCTATATCGGATACGTGATTGACGAATGGAGGCTGCTTCAACTATATCTGGGACTCAAAAAGGATGCTGCCATGGCTCATTTCCTAGTGAGCAGGTAAGAAACATTATAGGTTGTGTTTAGAGATGATATGACAATGATCTGACCTCACCGATGACTCAGAGAGAGCTAGCGTGCAGTAGCATTAGCTGTGATCATGCTACAGTAGTAGCATTAGCTGTGATCAGGGCTGCAGCGTGGATTGCTTCGCCGCAATATTGTCCGTGAGAGCGGCGGGGAGTTGCCTTTTCAGCGTGAGATATTGGAGGTGTGGCGCGAGAGCGTGTGAAGAGGGTCAGGTAATGGTATTTTTGTGTTTGTGTAACATAGCCATCTGTGCACGCTCCCGTGCTGGGCTGCAGTTACTCGCAGAGCCGGGCGCGTCGCTCGTGAGCATCGTTTCTTTTTTCCTGCCTCTAGTTCCTTTAACATTAGTAATGAATTCTTGAAAGGCTCTGCCACATCTCTGGTGCATGTTTCAGGTGCTTTGAAGTCCACATCCTTATTAAGCCCTCTGTAGGCATGTTGTGAGCTACTTGCTGACTCCATCTGCAAGTGTAACTCATGTATTCTGTTAAATTATAATTACACAAAATGTATTTGTTTTGTTCCATAGTTGGTTAAGAGTTTTAAAACGTTGGGTCTGAATGAAATGTTTTCGGTTGGTTAAAATTTCAACGGACACGGAATTGAAAGAGAAAGGGGGGAAAGAGAAGGAAGGGGGGGAGTTCACAAAAATAAACAATAAAGGATGCAAAAGACTCCGCTTCTAGACCTGCAGAAAAGAGAAAAAGTGAGAGAGAAAAAAAGGACACAAAAAATTCAACAGAACCAAAACATCACTGCACTATGGATCATGGATCTCCTCCATCTTCCTTGGGTCTTTGGGGGCAGGTCTGTGGCCTCTCACACTCACTATTGGACATTCCTCTAGAGAAACCTTACATACACATAAGCGTGTACACAACACAGGTGCTCACATGGTGCTCTCACAAGTATGGGCTTGGGTGTTTTTAACACATAACCTAAGGCTGTGGTTGGCACTATATGCACTAGGATGTATTACTGTGTGCTTTTCAGCAAAAATTGCTACTGTTATACATCCTGGGTCTGTTTCTTTAAGTTCAAGCTCCTTCCCATTTCTTCCTCCGTGGTTTGATTTCCTTAAATTCTGTGTTCACAGTAAACTCTCCCCTTTTGGTTCTGTAACTATAGAAGTCAGTCTAACATGAGTCATTAGAGATTATGTTCACAAATATGTACTGACTTTATTTTTTTTCTAATAAACTGTTGATGGGCATAACACGGCGGTTTCCTGCTTCTTTTTTGCCTTATGTCCAGAAATGTGAAAATGTTAAAGATATCGTCCAGAAGCAAATGTCCTTTGAATCACGGAATACTTTTCCTGATGCTGCAGCTGCTCGTTAGCTCGGCTCGTTGTTTTGGCAGTAATCCAGAAGGGCAACCAGATAGCAACCACTCACACATGGTGCCGTGACCCGGATCTGCCTCTCCTCTCCTCCACTCAGCAGCTGCTGCAGTGGGCGTCAGCTGCCCTTTGGCCCTCGCTGCTGCATCTCGCAGCGCACCTTAGCCCTGCGCTTTGACTTGCAGGTGTCTGTTCAAAGTGTGTGAGTCCGTCTCATTTTTATTTTTTGCATTAAGTGAGGCTTTTGTTTATTTATTTTACAAACTTGGATGCCTTCTTGAGTATATTTACTTTCCTCCTGTGTTTTTGGGACTTTTATCAATCTGACAGAGTTTGTGGTTTTATTTTTTGTTTTTTGTCTGTGGGGGGTGTATTCTGATTTATGTCAAGATTGGTAAACGTGTACAAAAACTGTGCTACATGCATATAGCATCCGTGAAGCACGGGCAGGTACAGGATATTACGTTTACTCTATGGAATACTTACAGAGAAGCCGTCACAAAGTGGCTTGGATTGCATGGTGAGAGTCGAGCATTGGCAGAACTGTATCAACAATATCGAGATACAGAATTTGAGAATATTCCCGATGAAGACATCAAAGAAAAGACGTCATCTGGCGTCACAGTCTGCACCTTCTGGGGACCAAAGCTAGATGTGCAGAAATGACCTGGAAAAGACGTCTCTGCAACGTGCCTTTGCACAGTGGGATGATGCAACATAACGCTACCAAAGGTTACAGCATACTACCTCTGATTTTTTAAAACAGAAGATTGTGAAAACAGACCATAATTGTGACAGAATCTCAAATGGGGGAATGTGATGCTCATTTACTGGCATCCACAAGAAGACAGTAAAAACATTAGATAGTACTTTTATTATGGTACTTTGAACCAGACAAGATCTGGCAAGATAACCCAAAAACATTTTGATAAAGGATTTGTCTCCAGATGTGATTTAACACACCTGAACGGTTCCTGTGTGTTCTCTAACGCAGCACAACTGGTAGGGAATGTTCAGAAGAGCCGAAAAGACAAGAGGGAGAGAAAGGTGTTCCAAATTCTCTCATTTACGCTGGAAAAAGACTGCAGGAGTTTTATAGCTTAGAACGGGTGAGAAGAACTGGAAAAGATCATGAAAGACATATTTTTGTAATGTCCTGCAGTGTTGAACTGGAGCCTTTTTGAATAATGTTTAAAACATACTTAAAACACATTTGAGTTATTATTAATTTAAACACCAAGTTTCTGTGAAGACTCTTGACTTCATAAAAGTTGTTTGATTCAGCGCAAAGTCTTAAGGAGGTTCTGGTCTTCCTGAACCATTACGCCTCATCGGGTCATTCCAGGTCGGGGTACTACTGTGGCACTATTATATAGATAAGGACTGAAAACAGTAGCCCCCAAAAATTTTTAAAATGGTATTAGAGCTCCCTATATTGGAAAACTACTGATGTCGATTCTGATATGGAACTGTAATACAATGTTCGCCAGCAGAGGGCGCTCGGTGTCTTACCCATCCATAGCTGACGCGCCAGCAGAAGAAGACTTGTCAGTACGGGTGAGACGGTGTACAAAACACGATCGAGTACGCTCTGACCGATTTGTATTTCTGTGTTTTTACAGGTAAGCTGAGCTATTTGTCTGAGCAAAAATAAATATGTTGCACCAGAGATGAGTTGGCCCATCATTCCCAGCGGTGTAACATATTTTGGCGAGCCAGCCAGGAGGTGGCGCTAGTGAGTCAACACCATCACCAACCACCTTCCTTCCCAAGAGACGAACCTTAAAAAAATGGAAGCAATGCAGCCTCTGCGTGATCACCTGAGTGCAGCCTTGTGGCAGCTGGAGAGAGAGCCTCTCATTGATGTTTGCAGGCGACTGAAATGTTCCGGCCTGGACAGTGGAGAGCCCCACAGTAAGACCAAGAGGACACTCATCTTGTTGGCAGAGAGCATGTTTGATGCGATGGAGAAGAGTGAGGAAGAAGATCAAGTTGAACAATTTTACCAAGACATGGCCACATACATCCAGAGACTGAGCAAAGGAGAAAGTCAATCAGAAAAGGAGCCCCAATCCAAAGAGTCTGCACCAAAGAGAGATTCTGAGAACACCTTTCCACTTGCCCCCCCAGTACACACAACAGGTTCTCCACCCAAAACCCGACCCGAGCCAACACGAACTCTGCAGGAGGTAACGTTGAGAAGAGAGTTTAAAATCTGTGGGCAGATTGGAGAGCCTGGGCAGAAGGATAAGCTGTCTTACCTCAGTCTAGTCCGCCAGATAGAGAACGGGAGTGAAAAAGGACACTCAGAGACTGAACTAGTGGAGGCAGTAATTAGGGCTATTAGTCCAGGATTGCCGCTCAGAGACATGTTGGAGATAAAACGGGGACTGACACTCAACAAACTACTTACCATATTAAAAGGACATTACAGAGTAGACAGCCCCACTGAGCTTTACCATCAGCTTCTAAATATCTCCCAAGAACCCAAAGAAACTGCCCTAAACTTTGTATTTCGTGCCATTGAACTCAAAGAGAAACTGTTATGGAAAGCAGCTAATGAGGAGACGGATGAACTGTACAGCAGAGCCACGATCCAGCGCAAGTTCCTTCGCTCCATTGAAACTGGGCTGCTCAGTGACTCTATTAAATACCAATTGTTGCCCCTCCTGAGTGATATGACCATAACAGATGAAGAACTGATTGAGAAAGTCAATGAAGCTTCAAAGCTAGAAAATGAGAGATTTGAGAAACGGAAAAGGTCCACGGCAGCCAAGACTCCCAAGGTGCAAGAGATTCAAACAGAATGCCAGACAGCTCCCACACCTGTGCAAAGCCACTCCAAGTCCAGAGAACCCCCAGCCGCAGTGGCTGTGAAAGCAGTTAAAAGTAAAGAGACTAATTTAGACACACAGCAGATTATAGAAGAACTACGCAAAGAAATGAAACAAATGTTCATGGCTGCTATGGAGACCAGTCCCCACACCAGGGCACCAAAACCAAAAGAAAAAGGCTGTAAAAAGTGCAGAGATGAAGGGAAAGGAGAAAACTGTATGCACTGCTTCAAATGTGGGCGGGAGGGCCACTACTCCCGTGGATGCCGAGCACAAAGACTGTCTGTGGGAAACGGGGAAGGACTACTGAGGTGGGACCAGCAGTAGTCCAAAGTCAAGTGTCCCACAACGAGCCATCAGCCCCCAATGAAACAGCAGCTGCCGTTACTGAAGTTCACTACCTACCCCCTCAACATAAGTCAAGATTAGTTAGCCTGGTGGGAAACAGATGCACTGTGAACTGTTTTATGGACAATAATCCAACAAGAGTGTTGTGGGACTCGGGGGCACAGTCCAGTATAGTAAATGAAAACTGGCGGCAAAATCACCTCCCCCACACAGTAATCAGACCTGTTTCAGAACTGTTGGACAATGAGATGCTTACGGTGTTTGCTGCAAACGACACGCCCATTCCCTACATTGGCTGGATAGAGGTTAGCTTCAGACTAGACAGTGATTTGTCCCCAGTCAGTGAGCTGCAAGTCCCAATATTAGTATCCAGTGACCCAGCTGTGGCCAGTGACCCCATCATCGGCTACAATGTTATTGAAGCTATTGTCAACCGGGAAGAAGTAAAGACAAGGGGCGGAAGAAAGCAACTAGCCCACTATGTGAGTAAAGCATTTGAAATAACTGTACGAACAGCACACAATGTCGTCAAACTGGTGCAGAGCAGTAGTGAAGTCTCAGAGATTGGTGTGGCACGTACTGGAGTCAGGAGAGTGCCCTTATCAGCCAACCAAGTCACCACAGTTTATGTGCGAGCACATGTTAGCCCACATGCTCGGAACCAGAACATGCTCTTTTCATCTGATGTGGGTAACCCACCACCGGAGGGTGTGATTATCAATGATGCGGTGGTGCACATTCCAGACAGAAAAGTGCCATGCGTGCCCATCCTGGTGACTAATATGACAGACCATACTGTTTATCTAGAGAGCTGTAAAGTGATTGGTCAACTTGAACCAATAAAGACTGTATATGCTGCAGACCTCCAGACAAAAAGACATGAGCTGACAGCAGACAAGAAAGAGAGAGAGCTAAAGTCTCACAATCAGAGTAACACACAGCCACAAGAGAGCCAACGTAAACAAAAGTTATGGGACCCAGCAGTGGATCTCCAACACCTTACTGAAAATCAACAAGCAGTAGTGAAAAGGATGTTGCGGGAGGAATGTGAGGCCTTTTCATACGACAGTGATGACGTGGGATGCATACCATCTCTGAAAATGCATATTACCCTCCACGACACAAGCCCTGTGAAAAAGACCTACATGTCTGTTCCCAAACCTCTTCACAATGAAGTCAAAGAGTATCTGCAAGACCTGCTCAACAAAGGGTGGATCACACCATCACGGTCCCCTTACTCATCGCCGGTGGTGTGCGTACGGAAAAAAGATGGGGCTCTTCGCCTTTGCTGTGATTTTCGAGAGCTCAACCGCAAGTCAGTTCCAGACCGCCATCCGATACCAAGGATTCAAGACATGTTGGATGCACTAGGTGGGAGCTCTTGGTTTTCAGTGTTAGACCAGGGCAAGGCGTACCACCAGGGTTTCTTAGATGAAGAAAGCCGCCCCTTAACCGCCTTCATTACACCCTGGGGGCTCTATCAATGGGTACGCATCCCCTTTGGTCTAAGCTCCGCACCTGCTGAGTTCCAAAGGAGCATGGAACACTGTATGGCAGGCCTCAGGGACACCATTTGCCTCCCGTACCTGGACGACAACCTCGTGCATAGCAAGGACTTTGAGGATCACGTGGAACACATTCGCCTGGTCCTCCAGCGTTACCAAGAACATGGTGTTAAACTGACCCCGAAGAAATGCGAACTGTTCAGGCACAGTGTCAAGTTCCTGGGCAAGCTAGTAACGGGTGAAGGCTACACAATGGACCCAGCCGAGTTAGCTCCGGTGATGGCCCTAAAGGAGAGGAAACCTGCAACTGTTGGAGAGGTACGTCAAATGCTTGGTTTTCTCTCTTATTACAGGCCTTTCATCCCCAACTTCTCCCGTGTAGCCCATTCACTCTATAGCTTGCTAAGTCCTCCACCATCTGAAAACATTGCTCCGGTCATAGCTGACAAACCCAAAAAGGGACTGAAGAAGACTAAAGGTCACTTAGCATCCCGCACGTCTATTCAGTGGACCAGCTCCCACCAAGAGACATTAAATGTGCTCATCGATGCACTTACCAGACCTCCTGTCCTTGGGTATCCTGACTTCACTGAACCCTTTGTATTACATTGTGATGCATCACAAGTTGGGCTAGGTGCTATCCTATACCAGCGGCAGCAGGGCAAGATGAGAGTGATAGCATATGGCTCCCGCACCCTGAGTCCGGCAGAGAAAAAGTACCACTTGCACTCTGGCAAATTAGAGTTTTTGGCCATGAAGTGGGCTATTTGTGAACGTTTTCGGGATTATCTGTACCATGCCCCATCATTCGTGGTTTACACTGATAATAACCCGCTAACATATGTGCTCACTAGTGCAAAGCTCAATGCCACAGGTCACAGATGGGTCGCGGAACTGGCCAGCTACAACTTCACTATTCGCTACCGTCCAGGAAAGACCAATACAGATGCGGATGGGCTGTCGCGGATGCCACTGGACATTGACAGTTATATGAAGAGTTGTACAGCTGAAGTTGGACAGGAAGCCATTAGCGCATCCATGGAGTCAGTCACAGTGGAGCAGAGAGACCCATGCCAGGGCATTGGAGTTGTCCAGATCAATGCGTTAAAATTGATTAAAGATCCTGACACTACTCAGTCTTTTACACCAGAACAGATTTGCAAAGCCCAGGAAGCAGATGAAATCCTGTCAAGAGTGCTTTGGTACAAGTCGCAGAATAGGAGACCAAGCAGGACTGAGGTGAAGTCAGAGCATCCTGCTGTAGCTGCACTGCTGAAGCAGTGGTTGAAGCTTCATGTGGACCAAGATGGTGTCCTGCGCCGCCGAACAACCCACAGAGAGCAGCTACTAGTACCTAAAGCTTATCGTCCTCTGGTTTTCAAAGAGCTCCATCAAGAGATGGGTCACCTAGGAGTGGAAAGGACGCTCGACCTGATTCGAGACAGGTTCTACTGGCCGCAAATGGCAAAGGAGGTTGAACACTTTGTCACGGAGGAATGTGAATGTATCAAAAGAAAGAAGCCAAGTACACAGACCCGGGCACCTCTGACATCGATCCAGTCCACTTACCCATTCCAGCTTGTGTCCATAGACTTCCTCCACTTGGAAAAAAGTAAGCGGGGATATGAGTACATACTAGTAGTCATGGATCACTTCACAAGGTTCGCCCAAGCTTACGCAACGAAGAACAAAGCAGCAAAAACAGTTGCTGACAAGCTCTTTAATGACTTTGCACTCAAGTTTGGCTTCCCCATGAGACTACACCATGACATGGGCAAAGAGTTTGAAAACAAGCTCATGGCAAGATTAAAAGAACTTTCAGGTATCCAGGGTTCCCACACAACACCCTACCACCCGCAGGGTAATGGACAGGTGGAGAGATTTAATCGCACCCTGTTATCAATGTTACGGACCCTGGAAGACAAGGAGAAGGATAATTGGGCAGAATCACTGGCTAAAGTTGTTCATGCATACAACTGTACGAAGAGCGAGGCAACGGGTTACTCCCCTTATTTCCTCATCTTCGGACGTTCCCCACGCCTGCCCATCGATCTGCTCTTTGACCTAAGAAAAGATGAAACCCATGGGAACTATGACGACTATGTTAGCTGCTGGAAGAAAAGAATGCAGGAGGCCTACACCGTGGCATCTGAAACTGCCACCAAGGAAGCAACTCGAGGAAAAGTATACTATGACAGGAGAGTTAAAGGGAGAGATCTGAAGCCTGGCGATAGAGTTCTTTTGCGAAACCTCACTCCTAGGGGTGGACCTGCAAAGATCCAGTCTTATTGGGAGAACCAAGTCTATAAAGTGAAGGAGAGAAAAGCAGAAGACAGTCCAGTGTATCGGATCAGTCCTGAGAATGGCCAAGGAAGAGAGAGGGTGGTGCACAGGAATCTCCTACTGCCCTGTGACTTCCTACCCCTTGAGAAGCCATCAACACAGGCTACTCAACTCCAAAAAGACTCCACCACTGTTACAAGGAGAAAGGCCCAACCTCAGAATAGGCAGCAGCAGCCAGAGGAAGGCGAAACATCCGATGATGAATGCAGTGGCACCTACCGGTGGTACCTCCGGCCTGTCCCAGGGAGGCGACAGAGGCAGACTTCACTCAACCCTTTGGCGGACCCTTTTCAGCCTCAGCGATGTCTTCACTCCCAAGAAGAGGATTTGCCACTACAGAGCGAAGAGGATTTGCCACTACAGAGCGAAGAGGATTTGCCACTACAGAGCGAAGAGGATTTGACACTACAAAGCGAAGGTGTCATGCCGCGGCAGATCCAAGATCCTGACCCTGCCCTTGGAAGGCCTGGGGGTGGTGAGTCGGGGGTTTATGTTCCAACTGCGAATGAAGGTGAGACTGATTCTGTTAGACAGAGGCCACCACGCCAGAGACAGCGACCGGTTGTGCTAAGTTATGACACTTTAGGTCAGCCTACGTTGGTCCAGAGAAACTGTAGGTTGACTAAGACAAATAATGTTAAAAGCAATGCTTTCTGGAGACCATGGGCTGGGGATGTGTGTTAGTGCTATTGTTGTATTTTTGAGGCACCCAGAAATGTCAGGAGACATTTAATTTTGTGGGGGAGAGTGTGGCACTATTATATAGATAAGGACTGAAAACAGTAGCCCCCAAAAATTTTTAAAATGGTATTAGAGCTCCCTATATTGGAAAACTACTGATGTCGATTCTGATATGGAACTGTAATACAATGTTCGCCAGCAGAGGGCGCTCGGTGTCTTACCCATCCATAGCTGACGCGCCAGCAGAAGAAGACTTGTCAGTACGGGTGAGACGGTGTACAAAACACGATCGAGTACGCTCTGACCGATTTGTATTTCTGTGTTTTTACAGGTAAGCTGAGCTATTTGTACATTAAAACAAACAGACAACAGTAGCGACAGGTTAAATATGTGTCATTTGGTAACAGATGTCGAGCTAAATGGGGGGAATTTTCTGTTTCTGGGCTCGTTAAGTGCAATGTGCCACGTTCTCCTAAAATGGCGGACGTGCCGTCCTAGGCGAACGCGGGAGGGACCCAGAGGATTGTTTTAAGTTAAGACTTCTAATGATAACAGTTAACTACTGAAATATGGACGTAATGGTAGTGAAACGTGAATTTCTGGCCAAAATTCATGTTGAACAGAACAAGTGTGTAATGTCAGGAGTTATAGTGTTGTGGAGTTCATTTGTTTAAACATGGTTACAATAGACAACAGCATTCGAAGTTGTTAATTTGATAAAAGTAGTGCCTAAAGATTATTAGAGGATAATAATACTGATAAAATTATTGCGTTAATGGAGTGAAAGTTACCAGTAAGTAGTCATTCCAGTTCAGTTTAATATTCTGTCCTATAATGGTGAATACTTTGTCTGTTTATGAAGAAAATATATTATTTTTTGGTGAAAATGAAAACCGTTCTAGTGTCTCAATGGTTTTAAGTTGCTGAGGTTCTTGTGAGCAGAAGAAGACTTGTCAGTACGGGTGAGACGGTGTACAAAACACGATCGAGTACGCTCTGACCGATTTGTATTTCTGTGTTTTTACAGTCTGAGCAAAAATAAATATGTTGCACCAGAGATGAGTTGGCCCATCATTCCCAGCGGTGTAACACTACCATCATCACTGCTCTGTGTCTTTGGTTCAAATTTCCTAAAGTTCATTCCTGTAACAAACTCTGTAGCAATCCTCAACAGAGCTGAACATCCTCCTCTAACTGGGTCTGAGAGAGTTCTGGTTCTGTTTGTGTAGAATCCTCTCCTGGAAGTCAGCCACTGTTTTCTCAGCAGGAGAATATTACAGGACTCTCCACCTGCCTTAGGGGGATGGTCTGAAGCAAAAACATGAGTTCACTCCACTCTCAGACTCCAGCCAGCAGAACTAAAGCCTGCTAATAAAAACAGCTTCTTGCAACATGACATCCAAAGCATCCAGTGAGGGTGTTTTTCTGGCACTGAAACACTTTCTCTCTCCTGCTGCCAGCTGCTAATTAACATCATTGTTTTCATGACATTATTTTGTTGGTCAGCAAAGGTTGAAGTTCAAAGAGATACACAAAGATCCTCCTCTCAGCTCCAGAGGAGATGATGTTGTCTTTCTGTTGACAATAATTCAAGATGAAGGATGGTGAAGAATTCTGATGATGCCAGTTTAAGATTCCAACAAATTTATGGTTTCTGGAGAAGAAAACTGAAGGCATGAAAGTATGAAAATAAGTGTGTGTGTGTGTGTGTGTGTGTGTGTGTGTGTGTGTGTGTGTGTGTGTGTGTGTGCGCATCTATATTTTATAGAATATGTTCATGTGTGTGTGGTAATCTATGTGTGCAGGTCTAAGCTGTGTTTATGTGAATCACTATGTGTTTGTGGGTGTTTAGAAGTGGATTTTTCACCAAAGCCTCTTTTATAAAACAGTGCCGCCAATTTGCCGCAAAGCCGATGCGGCATCTGGGAGCATAAGGTCGTTTATAAGAGCTCAGACCGTGGTTGTAATGTTGCGCAATCATGTCCGTTTTATAAAAGATTACGCGATGGCGGCATAAAGGAGGTATGGGGGCGGTCTCTGCACTGTCGCGGACTTCCGTGTATCTTGGACATAACTTGCTTTTTATTGCGATCGAAGCTGCGCAGGTGTGTGTCCTCCACCATCTCTGTGAGCTGTCAGATGATCTGAGCTGCAGATCTAACGGAGAGAAGCTCCCGGAGCTCTGCATCGCTCCAGTTTATCATCTCAGCTAGTCCTGTTTACAAAAGTGAAACTTAAGCCCGTGTTTACTTTCATTTTAAATATAGTTCCCGGCCAGAGCTCGGCATTAATTCATCACATGGTCATGACACCTCCCTCTGTTGCGCCAACGCTTAATGTGCGTTTATAAGACCGGCGAAGCTGCAATATTACCGCAATATTACTATCAAGCGTGGCGGCACGAATGCCGCAAAATTCCCTCAAGAGTGTTGTTTTTATTGTTTTTTTTCCCCCCATGTCCTGTCCAATTATAAAGCAAACAGAATAGATGTCTGAGTGCCAAAAATAAGCCTTACAGTTTTACTCTCACAGGCGGCACGCTGTAGAGTCAGCCCATACTTGTGAGAGCACCATGTGAGCACCTGTGTGTGTACACGCATTTGTGTATGTAAGGTTTCCCTGTCCAATAGTGAGTGTGAGAGGCCACAGACCTGCCCCAAAAGACCCGCAGAAAATGTAGATCCAAAGCCTCAGACATTCAGAGGTCCCTCCGGATGACCACCACCGGGGAGCCCCCATACCCCCTCCCGAGAGGCACAGAGGATCACCTCGGGGGGCCAACCATCAGCTGTGTCAGAGACCTATGAGATCTCAAGGGCGAGCCCCTAGGCCTGCCCGCAGCCACCCATTCCAGGGCAGGCGGAGCTCAGAATTCTGCGGCCCAGGATTTAAGTGAGTCTGACCGCAGCAGAGACCCAACAGAGCTCAGGGACCCGGATCCCACCAGGCAGCCACCGAGCCGGTAGTTGCCAAAACTTCCAGCTTCATGGGGAAGACAGGGACTGGGATAAATGTGATGTGTTTATAATTATTGATCATCCTAATGGATGGATGGATATTTCACCATGTAGGACGTGTGGTACCATCCACTGTAGTGAAATGCGAGATAATTATTTACAATAATATTGTTTCAATGTAGGATTACGTGTTAAAATTGCGGTATTTATTTAGTATGATGAGCGTAATCGTTATGAGATATCTTGTCCCATCCCGTGTGTGAGTAGCATCTGAACCCAGTGACCCCATCAGCGACAAAAATAGGAAGGGATCCGGACTTTTTTAGTTTTTTTCTTAATCAGCTCGAGTGTAAAGTGAA
Organism: Aphyosemion australe; assembly: GCA_006937985.1. Taxonomy (NCBI): domain Eukaryota; kingdom Metazoa; phylum Chordata; class Actinopteri; order Cyprinodontiformes; family Nothobranchiidae; genus Aphyosemion; species Aphyosemion australe. The sequence goes on along the minus strand of SSNS01000304.1, from coordinate 584,257 downwards.
ACGCTGTTTATCACATAATGTTATAAATCTAGCGGGGTGAATTCTGGCAAACTCGGCAACTTGTTTACATCAGTGAACAGCAGCAGGGAGAACGTAAGCTAGCGTTCATAAGCTAGCTAACAAGTAACTTTAGTAAATACTGCTCTCTATGAACCCCACCTAGGTGTGCTAAATCTTCTCACAAGTGAACTTAGCTTGAACTAGTTGAAGCCAGGCTAAACATCGCAAAAAACAACGACAACAACAAAAAACAATTTCAGGTGCTACTTTCCCCTTTGTTTAGTACTCATGTCGCTGACTGTTTACATGCTTTTGCCAACCAATGTGGCGGACCCACGTGATTAGGTGACGTAGGTGCAAATGGTAAATACGCAGGCAGACTGAGGCACTACCCACCAGCAGGAAATGTGGCAGGGGGAGGATAGGCCAAAATGTTGTGTTGCCACAAGATGTCTCAGGAGACGGGAGGAGTCCAAGACCCTACCTGACAGATTGACAGTCACACACAAACAGTCACACACTCCCATCCTTATGCTCACACATAAACACATTCAACCTAAAGACACACAAGAATGCACGTAATACACCCACTCACACTCCCCATACACACCCTACACACTCTGGTCTGATACTGCTGCACAGAGGGCACAACCACTACTGGACTCAGAGATGGTCCCATTCTGACTGGGGTAAAGATGAGCAGGCAACCCCGCCCAACACATAGCAAAGTGACCCACCACACCAGACCCCAACCAGACAGCCAGCTCCCTCTCCTAGCATCTAGACACGGGCAGCAAACCAAGAACAAAGGTGTGAAAAGACCCCTAGTCTCCCTGTGCCTGCTTCAATGTGGTGTTAATGCGTGTTGTTATAGAGTGCATTTTGCAGGTGGGGCTTGGGGGGGAACTGCAGACATCATTCAGCCCACATCAGCCTTTGTCAGCACACAACCCCCCACCCCACAAACCCTCAGTGTCTAGATGCAGTTTAAAATTGGAAGTGGGCACCGGCACCAGAGGAGAGACTGAGTAAACAGATACCACCCTCCAGGTTTTGTCGAGTATGCTCACCTCCAAGGCCCTAAGTGTGCATTTGCATGGAATGTCGTTAGTGGAAGTGTTACTGCAAATTAATATTGGGGCGCAGGCCACCACAGGACTGCAGAGATAGGAACCGTCCCCTGCACCCCCTGAACTTACTTTATTTTTTATTTAACCTTTATTTAACCAGATGAGTCGATTGAGAACTCATTCTCATTTACAACGACGATCTGGCCAAGAGGCAGAAGCAACACATAGTTAGCTTTACACAAACAGATAAGATAAAAAACAGATAAGAGAAAAAAAGAGAAAAAAAATGCAGATAAAGATAAGATAAAACAGTTAGACATAAAAACAAAGGACTGTTCTCATATATAATATGTACAAGCCATCAAAACAGGCTTAAAACAATCTTTAAGTACTCAGAAGCACGCACATTGATCAGAAACTATTGAAATTATTGAAGGTAGATAATGGAACGTAGGTAGTGAGCTGTAGTGATTTTTGCAGTTCATTCCAGTCATTGGGAGCGGCAAACTGGAATGAGGAGCGGCCAAAGGAGGTGCGAGCTTTGGGAATAACCATAGAGATTAGGTTACTGGAACGTAAATTGCGCTGGTTGTTGGAAGTGATGAGTAATGAGCGAAGATATGACGGTGTTCTACCGATGATTGTTTTGTATATAAATTGATACCAATGTAACAACCTGCGGGAATGGAGTGATGGCCAGTTAACGAGTGAGTACAGATCACAATGATGAGTAGTGAAAGGGGCACCAGTGACAAAACGGATTGCTGAGTGATAAATTACATCGAGTTTATGAAGACGTTTTTTGGAAGCAGTCCTATAAATGATGTCACCGTAATCTAAGATGGGAAGGATTGTCATTTTGACCAAGGTTTGCTTTGCAGAATGAGTAAAGGATGACCTGTTGCGGTATAGAAACCCAATCCTTGACTTGACTTTAGAGAGTAATGAATTAATGTGAATGTCAAATGAAAGTGTGCTGTCAAGCCAGATACCCAGATACTTATAGGAACTGACAAGTTGTAGTTCTGTACCATCCAGGGAAACAATACTAGAGTGGCAAGTTGATTGTGGTAAGTTACGGTTGAAGATCATGAACTTTGTTTTACTTGTGTTTAAATGAAGGTGAAGGTTGGAGAAGGCATGTTGAAGACAATTAAAGTTGTGCTGCAAGGAGGACAAAGCTGCATTCAAAGAAGAACTGCATGCATATAAAATGGTGTCGTCCGCATATAAATGTATATGAGAACTGTCAACAGCATGAACAATGTTATTGATATAGATTTTGAATAAGGTTGGGCCCAGTATTGACCCTTGAGGAACGCCCATAGTTAGAGGTATAGGAGCAGATTGGTAACCCTCTGTTCTCACTGTTTGCATACGGTCTAAGATATAACTTCTAAACCATGCCACGGATGCCTGAGAAAGTCCTTTATGTTTGAGCCTGCTAAGTAAGATGTTATGGTCTACAGAGTCAAAGGCTTTAGCCAAGTCAACAAACACAGCTACACAATAGTCCTTATTGTCAATGGCACATATGATGTCATTTAGCACTTTAAGTGTTGCAGAGACACATCCATGGCCAGTTCTGAAGCCGGACTGCATGGGGGTAATAATACTGCTGGATTCCAGATAGTGAGTTAGCTGTTTGTTGACTAACCCCCAAATTCCACTATCTCCGCTCCGGCACGAACTCCGCAGCAAAAACGGTTCCTTTGTAGTCAATCAGAGCTGTTCCACTACTGTGGCCATGCGGCGCAGTGCGCTGCCCGCCGTTCCGCCATCCGGCAAAAATAGGATCGATTCTATTTTTGCCGGAGAACCTCCGCAGTCAATCTACAGAAATCACAACCGCCCAACAGGAAAGTGAGCAAGCACAACTTCCGTTTTTTCACAATAAATCTATAAACAAAAGCGTTTTTTTGTTTCATATGCACAGGTATTTTTATCTAATGACTATTACATGTATACACATATGTCTCAAAACATTTTTTACGTGTTTACACATTTGAAGACCGTGTTAAAAATATTTTAATCACAGAATGATTTGTTTGGATCTAACTTCCGCATTTATTGCTCGGACTGTATCGCGAGATCTCGAAATTCCCGTGCATGCCTGTTTGCGCACCTCAGGTCTCCGCACCGGGGCGGAGCCGTTGTAGAGCGGGTATAGTGTGAATTGAGTTCGGAAGCGAGCGGCGGCGGNGTATGGTTGAAAATCGAATGTTGATTCAACATAAAATCAACTGAAAATTCACATTTAGATGATGGTTGAATCACTGTTGATTTAGCGTTGGTATGGTTGAAAATCGAATGTTGATTCAACATAAAATCAACTGAAAATTCACATTTAGATGAGGTTTGAATCACTGTTGATTTAGCGTTGGTATGGTTGAAAATCCAATGTTGATTCAACATAAAATCAACTGAAATTTAAACATAAATTCACATTTAGATGATGGTGGAATCACTGTTGATTTAACGTCAGTAAGGTCGAAAATCCAATGTTGATTCAACGCTAAGCCTAGGGGACATTTTCCATATCCATTCAACGTCAGGATTCAATGCAATTTCAACGTTTCTGCCAAACCATATTTAAACGTTGATTCAACTGAATTTTGTTATCTGGGGTACTATCAGTGTACAATACAATATATATAATGCCTTTTGATTCACAAAATGTCTTGCTTTTCCCAACACCCCAATACTTCGTGCTACCTTTCCTTTAACATATTTTATGTGCGGTTTCCAGCAGAGTTTGTGATCAAGGATTACACCCAGAAATTTATTTTCATACACTCTTTCTATGAGGATATCATTTATTGTTATTGCCATGTGTATTTATTTTCCGTTTTCCAAACAGCATGATTTTAGTTTTATTTAAATTCAATGACAATTTATTTAAATCAAACCATAATTTAAGTTTAGCCATGTTGTAACCAAATCACAAAGATCTTGTAGATTCACCCCCGAAGCAAAGAAATTTGTATCATCTGCAAATAAGACACATTTTAATTCTCTGGAAACCTTACATAAATCATTGATGTATAAAATAAATAGCTTTGGACCCAAAACTGACCCCTGTGGTACCCCACAATTGATGTTAAGATGTTCAGACTTGTAATTACTTATTTGCACAAATTTCTATTGATTAAATAACTTCTGATCCAACTGAGAACAACACCCCTAATACCATATTTTTGAAGTTTATTAATTAATATTGTATGGCCTATTGTATCAAATGCTTTTTTAAAGTCAACGAATACTCCAACTGCATATTCCCTCTTGTCTATAGAACTGGTGATTTCTTCAACTATCTCCATTAGTGCTATTGATGTGGATCTATTTGTTCTGAAACCATACTGACTGTTGGATAACAGATTGTGTTTTTCAATGAATTTATCAAGCCTAATGACAAATAGCTTTTCTAAGATTTTTGAGAATTGCGATAATAATGAAACTGGCCTATAATTTGTAAATTGCTTATTGTCTCCATCTTTGTATAGTGGGATAACCTTTGCTGTTTTCATTTTACATGGAAATAAACCAGCTGTGAAAGACAAGTTACAAGTATAAGTCAGTGGTTGCACAATAACCTCAATAACCATCTTTATCAAAGACATGTCTATTCCAATCTGTAGATTTTTTGCTCTGACAATTACCAACTATATCAATAATTTCCCTCTCTGTTACCGGAGTCAGAAACATAGAAACTGGGTTGATTTCTATTAAATCCTCAGCACCTCCCCCTCCCTCCTCTAAGTGAGGACTACAGATTTTTTCAGCCAGTTTTGGTCCCACATTCACAAAATATTTGTTAAACTCCTGTGCCACATCATTCATGTTGTGTATAGTTACATCATTTACCATAAAGTATTGTGGGTAATTCTTACTTCCCAGGTAGCAAAATTGGTCTGGGCCAGATGTGGCCCACATCTGGCACTTACATCTGGCCAACATACCGCAATGAATGAGGGGCCCCCACTGGCCCAGGCCAGTTTGCCAGAGGTGGGCCATGTATGGCCCATAGCCGTTCCAGCACTGGGCCAGTTGTGGTAACCTGCACTGGCCCACACCAGGCCTAGCTCAGGCAGGGGCGGCTCGGACTCGGCAAACCAGATGTGGGCCAGTGGTGGGCCGTCATTCATTGCGGTATGTGAGCCAGATCTGCCATGGGTGCCGGATGTGGGCCATACCTGCTGAACTGCTTATTGCTCAGTCACAAATTTAGACAATAAATAAAACAATTACACTTCAAATATATACAATAACTGCTCAATCAATAAAAGGAGACCATGCTTAAGCTTTACAAACATTTGTAATTTCAAAAACAGCTGGAAATTCACAAATTGAGGAAACTATAGGTCATGTTTACATATAATTCCATTCAAGTTGTTACAATAATGTGGTAGAGGAAGTTCTTTAAAAATACATTTCCAAATTGAAACTTCATAAATGCAGAGATCAGTAAAGGAATGAAGATACACAGTAAATTTAGTTCACAGCAAAGATGTTTGCTTCAGTTTAATTTGCAGTTTATAAAACTACAAGAACCCACCATCACACAATTAGTCCAGAGGGGAAAGGAGAGCAATAGGAGCACATGAAGCTGGGTTTTAGTTTCTGCATCGTTTAGAAACAGTTGTGATTAAAGGTTTTCATATTGGAGAATTTTGTACAACACTACAATGATAAAATAAACTGTGTGTTATTTATCATGATATTGATCAAACATGGTTATTGAGAACAAAAATATTTAATTAAAAAGGAGATTTAATTAATTATTAAACACTCAAAAGTATCAAAAATAGGTACCGTTAAGTACCGGTATCGATTCATAGGTACCAGGATTGTAAAATTATCCATCTCTTCACCTGTAAATAGTAAATACAAACTAAAGCTGAAGAAAGCTACCAATCAGAGAACTTGTACAGGGAGGAAAAGCAAACAGGAGGTCCCATCCACATGGCAGTAACAGAATAAACTTAACAATGAAGTGATTTGTTTTGGGTTGCTGATTGTTCATCTGGAGATTCAACCTTTAAATAGATAGAAGCAAGTGTGAAATAAAAATGTCCTCTAACCTGGAGCCATCCACCTCACATACACAACAGTGAGCTTTCCTGACAGGAACAGTTCAGTTCAGTTTCTCCAGAGTTTAGTCACGTCCAACTCCATTCCCATCTTTTAAATCACATCCAAGTGTTGCAGAGGTGTGATAGGTAATGTGTTCAAGGACTAAAAAAGTCTCGTTATCCAGATCCTGAAGAACCATCACCCTCTCCATGATGATGATGCCAACATCAGAAAAGTCATCGCCTGGCGTCCCTCTGGTGTCAGATGCTCGCTGTCGCTTTCTTGATGNTTTTTCTTCCGTGTTGGATTCTATCTTCTAATTTTCTAATTGATTAGCATTAGATTAATAAGTGTAAACATTATAGAATTATTTTGCCAACTCTTAGTGGGTTAAAGTATTTTCATCAAATATTTATTTATTTCATTACAGCAATCAGAATGGATGTCTGAGCGCCAAACACAAGCCTTACAGTTTTACCCCCAAATTCCACTATCTCCGCTCCGCTCCGGCACGAACTCCGCAGCAAAAACAGTTCCTTTGTAGTCAATCAGAGCTGTTCCACTACTGCGGCCGTGCGGCGCAGTGCGCCGCCCGCCGTTCCGCCATCCGTCCGGCAAAAATAGGATCGATTCTATTTTTGCCGGACGCCGGAGAACCTCCGCAGTCAATCTACAGAAATCACAACCGCCCAACAGGAAAGTGAGCAAGCACAACTTCCGTTTTTTCACAATAAATCTATAAACAAAAGCGTTTTTTTGTTTCATATGCACAGGTATTTTTATCTAATGACTATTACATGTATACACATATGTCTCAAAACATTTTTTACGTGTTTACACATTTGAAGACCGTGTTAAAAATATTTTAATCACAGAATGATTTGTTTGGATCTAACTTCCGCATTTATTGCTCGGACTGTATCGCGAGATCTCGAAATTCCCGTGCATGCCTGTTTGCGCACCTCAGGTCTCCGCACCGGGGCGGAGCCGTTGTAGAGCGGGTATAGTGTGAATTGAGTTCGGAAGCGAGCGGCGGCGGAAAGCGGGGGCGGAGCGGAGCGGAGATAGTGGAATTTCGGGGTAACTTTTCAATCACTTTAGAGAGGCAAGGCAAGATAGAGATGGGCCTATAACAGCTTAGGTCTGAATGATCTCCCCCTTTACAAAGTGGAGTAACAGATGCAAATTTCCAGTCCTGCGGAAATGCACCAGTTTGTATGGACAGATTAAATAGATGGGTAATAGGTGCAGCAATAACATGTGATGCAATTTTCAGAAAGAAAGGGTCAAGAGTATCCAGTCCGGCTGATTTATGAGGATCTAACCTGAGTAATTCGTCAAGTACCTCATCTACCTGAAACAACTGAATGGAGAAACAGGAATTGGTTGCGGGGAGGGAATCATTGCATATAGCTGAGTGGAGGTCAGAGACCCCAGAGGTGGGTGAGGCTGTAGTCAGGGCCGGATTAAATAAATGGACTACACTAGGCAGGCTGCATTTTTTGGGCCCCCCCTCCATCGATGTCATTTAATGAATTGAAATCTGAAACTTACCAAAGTTACTAATAAAAGTTAATTCACATTTTACATAGCCTAGTCTTTGGTTACAAATTGGTTGTTTGTATGCCAAAATAAGTCATGTGTTGTAGGTTAAACATTCTATCAGACTATTTTTTGATATTAATGATTTATACGTCATTACACAGCTGTATTAAATGCTAATAAATTATCCTCATCTTATCCATTGGGAGTGTCGTTGTTAAGGCAGTAGTACCAGTAAATAACCACTAGGTGTCATTAAACTATGTAAACAGAGCAAATATGTTTATCGTATTTGCTCTGTTTACATTTAATCAACACATTTAATTAAAAAGATTTTCTGCAAAATACAATAGCTTACAACATTTATAAATGTTGACAAATTAATCACATGATGGAGGAAAGACATTCAAGAAGAAATAGAGGAATTTGAATGGACTGAAGCATGTTTAAAAGCGCAAAAACAAACCATAAACACGCAGCTTAAATTATTACAGCAGAGTTTGTAAAAACATTCGAGCCACGCCTGCCAAACGTGAGAGCGTCTCACGCAGGACATTTTTGAACCACGTAGGACAATGATTTGTACCTATTTAACAGTGGGTATTGAAGTGACCTCTGACCTTTACATATTATACATATTTTTATTGTGACAATAATCTGTTGACATAATTTGAAAAAAGAACCATCAATGTGATTTTCTTCCAAATTCAGACAATGAGGACTAGACAGTCCCTCTGCTTAGAAAATAAACCAACAGAGTTTATCAGGAAATTATTAGAGATCATCATATAATTATTATAAATTATTATGAAACACCAGAAACAACATATTATATATGAAAGTATTTCTAAATATTGTAATGATCCATAAGGGCTTTTTGTGACTGATGCTGTAGGCTGATGTTACTGTTCCTTTAAGAGACGCTGTGGCTGGTTGAGGTGAAACTGGAAGTTGGAGATGCGGTTTTATCTCAGCTGTTTGTTAAACTACTCTAATAAACTGCTGTTAAGGACAAAATGTCATTCTGTCTGATGATTAGTTCATCACAAATATCACAATATAAAGAAATAATCTTAAGTTACCTTGCGTCTGCAGCGGAGCTGCTTAAACCCAGTGCGCCGCGCACCGTGCGCAGCCAGATCAATTAAAACACTCAGAAGAAGCGCTCCAGCAGCTGCTGCAGAAACCAGAGACGATCTCTGCGGATTATTGAAAAACATGTCTGTGTCACTGAATCAGAGCAAACTATCAACAAACAGTCTGCAATTTGTGGTTTTCAGGAAGTTTATTTTATTTTGGCACGTTCAGAGAAGACGCACGGCGACGGTCATAATGTCCGACGATTTAAAGTTTTTCGTAGGACAATATTAAATCACGTCGGTACTGTCCGACGTGTTTTCGCAAACACTGGCTTTGTTGTCCCGCTCTGACTCTGACCGCTTCTCTGACGTCCTTAACTGGCTGGCGCCTACAGACTGTAGACTACAGTCATGGGCTGGCGTTAATGTGAAGTAGCTAATGTAACAGTCTATGGTTAAGATAAACATTGTCACTATTTTTAGTTAATAAATATTGAAATAAATTGTTGATAGGAGTCATATCTACAATTTCTATCATAGGACATTTGTACATTTTATTTTTAATGTATTTATTTTTATTTTTGTCCCTCTGTCTGGGCCCCATCCAGCCAATCAGGCCCTAGGCACGTGCCTAGTTTGCCTTTGCGTTAATCCGGCTCTGGCTGTAGCAAAGGCATGACCAGACTTGATAAAGTGATTATTGAAGGAATTTACCATTTTAGTTTTATCCGAGACAACAATGCCCTCAGATTTGATTGCATTTGGCAGGTGTGAGGACTTACTGGTATTTTCCATAGCCTTGACAGTCTGCCAGAACCTTTTGGGGTCAGAACTACTCATCAGAAACTGGTTCTTATAATATTCAGAGTTTGCTTTTCTGATTGACTGGGTACATTTGTTCCTTATAGATCTGAAGGATTGCCAGTCCCTGATATTCTTGGATGTCTTTGCTCTTTGCCAAGATTGATGTTTTAGACGAATCAGTTCTGAAAGTTCAGTGTTGATCCAGGGACTGAAACGATTTTTAACTCTGACTTTTTTTAAAGGAGCATGTCTGTCTAAAATCGAGATAAAAGAGTTTTTGAAATGTGACCAGGCATCCTCGACAGTGGGTATGAGGCTAATTCTATGCCATTGTTCTTTCGCCAAGTCATGTAAAAAGGCCTGCTCATTGAAGGTTTTTAGCATTCGCTTTTTGATAATTAGGGGAGGTTGTTTAATGTTTGTACCGTTGCGGACACAAGCAGCAATACAATGGTCACTAAGGCTTTGGCAAAAAACTGCAGATAAGTATTTTGTTGGACTGTTGGTGAGAATTATATCAATTAATGTTCCATTATTAAAGGACTTGTTGATAAATCTAGTCGGAGATTGCACAATCTGGGAGAGGTTTAAAGAGTCCAGCTGAAGTTGCAGGAAAGTAGACGGTTTAAGCATGTCCCAGTTCAAATCACCTAATAACAAGAATTCAGAGGAGGTGTAAGGGGAAATGAGTTCACTGAGAGCAGACAGGGCACAGGCTGGGGCAGATGGGGGCCTGTAACAGCCAGCAACAACCAAAGAGTAGCTCTTTGAGAGACAAATTTTCAATAACAGCAGCTCAAACTGTTTGGGCAAGGATTTAGATAATGTGACTGAGCATTGCAAATTGTCCTTACAGTAAATAGCAACCCCCCCACCCTTGGTTGGTCTATCCTGATGAAATACATTATAACCAGGGATGGACACAGCAGAGTCAAGCACTGACTTCTTGAGCCAGGTCTCTGAAATGACTAAAACATCAGGTTTAGCTGTCTGAACATAAACTTTAAGTTCATCTATCTTGGGGAGGAGGCTTCGAATGTTTAAATGCAAAAATCCCAAAGCTTTACGACTGCAGAAGCAATCAAAGGTCATTGTCTGCATACCAGCAGCTAAATTGGTGACAGTAGGGGGAGAAGCTAAAGCAGTGACAGTTAGTAAGGAGGTGTCAGTAGAGGGGGAAGGTAAAGACGTGTTAATAGGGTTTGATAACTGACAATAGGGTTTGTTGACTGGAGAACTAGAGGCTGCCTGGGTTTGGCTGAATGTTCCCAGAGATAAGTAACAATACCAGAATCATAACCCTCTTTTCAAAAGACTTAGAAGAGGAATGTGTCTCACTCTTTGTGTCAGATATAGTGTCAGGAAAGTCATTTAGAGGTATGATAAAGTTATCTTGTAAAGCCATAACACACATTACTTGGACTAAGCCCGATAGTTGAGAGGAAGGAAGGAAAGGGGAATGGTGACGCTTTGTTTCCAAGCATGTAGTTAACTGCACATGTTCCTCCACAAGGTATAACAAAGGGTGGAGGGGCTGTGCTATGGTCTTGGGACTCATAAGGAACTTTAGCAAAATTACAAAATGTTAGCAAACACAGGGTGATCATTTTGTGTTTCAAGGTATATTACAGGTTTATGTAATCCGATTCGGCTTTACGTCCTCTCGAGCCAAACAATCTGCAATTTACCACGCCAAGGTCCTATGCGTGTGTGTGTGTGTGTGTGTGTGTGGTGATGTGATGTGATGAAGAGGAAAGACTGGGGAGGCCTAAGGCCTAGCCTGGCCTGCCAGACTCGCCGTCTGTCTACTCTACACAGAGGACGAGTCTGGATAGTCAGAGGCAGAGAGCATCTCGAGGGCGGGACTAGCCAGCTTAAAAATAAACAATCAGAAAAAAGATTGGTCAGCACGACGACTGTTCGCGTGATGTTTTAGTCAAAGATGGCATCTGGCGTACACGTGAATGATAGTTGTCATCTTTGTAGTAAAAACTTAAGAATCCAAGGAGTTATAACCAATTCTGTATTACAGTTTTTCTCCATTGGTTTGGCTCATTTCATGAAACAGAAATTACATTCTCAAAACTCTGAGATCATTTGGCAAAACACTCTCACAGTTTAGCACAACACTATAGCTCACCTGCAAAAGCTCATATCTCTTCCAGAACTGTTAGGTCAGGCTTCAATCTAAATCCCTTTCTCATTTAAACAGTCAGTGTCTCAAAAATGGCAAAGATCCTTCTCAATAGCTTTGGCTCATTTCTTGACACAGATCAGACATTCTCATCATTCTTGGTGCTTTTGTCAAAATCAACCTGGATGGTTGATCACAACAACATGGTTCACCTGCAAAAGCTCATATCTCTCCTAAAACAGTTCACTCGTGTCAAAACTACATTCCTTTCTAATCTGAATCGGTCTTTGTCAGATGACGTATCGAGCGCTGTGGCGCGTTGCATGATGGGAGAGCTTCGTGTATAAACGGAAGCGTTGGTTGCTTTGAGTGTTTACAGCTTGTGTTTAGTGTTTAGAACTCGTCGAAAATGGTACACTCGTGTTGTGTGAAGGGCTGCCATTCCAGGTCACACAATTACAAGAAGCAAAAACTTAATAATAACGTAAGATTTTCTAAGTTTCCTACGTGGAAAAGAGGTTCTGGACCGCAAACAGGAGAGGTAACAAAGAGACGTCGAATGGCCTGGGTCGCAGCTGTCGGAAGGAAGGACATAACTTTCCATAACGTAGCTCCCCACATGAGTGTTTGCTCGCATCATTTTCATAAAGGCAAGTTAAACAGTTGTTTTGTGTAATAGATCTTATTTAATGTCTGGTTTTGAGCCATATCCCACAAACCTCTGCCAAACATGGAGGGCAGTAGGTGGGTAGTAATTTAAAGCCTTCCTTCTGCTTAAAATGCATTGTGTTATGCAATTTCTTTGTATATTGTCTTTATTTTTAGTATTTTAAATACAATAATTTTTCCGCCACTTTATATATTTTTGTCTGAAAGATGACATAATTTGAAAGTTATTATATCTGATGTTACTCAAGTAGCATTTTTCCTACATATTTTTAACACTACTCTTACTCAAGTGATATATTTGAGTACTCTACCTACCTCAGGTATAACGTAATAACAATATTAATAATAATATCAGTCACACTAATAACAGTAATAATAACAATACTAATAAACAAACAAACATAATTGTGCAATAACACATTTATCAAGATGTGCGATTTCCTCATATGATTTGAAGAGTTACGCTTGAATGTTTAACGGGTAGCATGTCTGATCCAGTAGTTACAATTGAGAAATGGTTGCACCCAACATTAACAAACCACATTTGATTACAGGTCAGCCAGCATATGAAATGATGGAGACTGACCCTGACTGAGCACCATCCATTCAACTGGGGCACACTTCAGTGAAACCAACAGACACTTCACGTGCAGCACGACGAATTGCACGAGAGCAGCTGCGGAAAGACATCCAAGGTGAAGAAAGTAATCAGCAACAGAATGAGAGGGCTAGTCCAGATACTGGTGAAGCTGAACAAGCACTGCCTGAAGATGGGTCACATGAGGCTGTGGATGAAGGTGAACAGCACATCACAGAAGATGAGACCTGCAACAACAGTCAGGATTCAACACAGACTGAATGTGATTTATGTGTGCTCAGACGTGCAGAGATAAACCACCTGATGGAAGAAAATCGACAGCTGCGCAGAGAGCTAAATGAGCGCAGGATGCATGACCATTTTTTTGGAGAGGATGACGATAAAGTGAAATATTATACAGGGCTGCCAAACCTTGGAACCTTCATGGCATTATTAAATTTTTTGCTGCCCCTCATGCCCACTCAAAAAAAAATTCTCACACTAAACTAGAAAAATAGCACATTTGCGAATCCATGTAGAAAGGGTAATTGGAAATGTTTGTCAGAAATATCAGATTTTAACTGGAACCATTCCCATATGCTTTATCCGTGCAAAGGTGAGGATGCCACAATGTTGGATAAGGTTGTGACTGTGTGCTGTGCCTTGACTAATCATTGTCCAACAGTCTGTTAGATCCATGGATGAACAAATATGTGATTCTGAACTGTGCACAATATTATACCTGTGACTTACAAAGTTGTGGATTAATTTTACTCACACATGCCCACTGGTCCCTCTAACTTGCTCTATATTTACCTGTTGTACATGCAGATTTTTTTGTAACAAATCTCAGTGTGAATAAAAAATTGTATATACATTACATTTTAATGTGTTCAAGCCTCTGCTTTCATAGAGCTCAAGTATCTGGTGTCAATAAGTGAGGATGAAAATGAATAGTTTTCTAGTAACATTCAAAAGCTCTTGGAGTTGTTTGTCAACAGAGTAAGACACCATACAATGAATTACAAATTAATTACAAAAGCCTTTGTTATGCTTATGAATTATTACAGTTTTTCTCCATTGGTTTGGCTCATTTCTTGAAACAGAAATTACATTCTCACAATAACATGGACAAACCTCCAAACCTCTTGGCAAATGGTCACAACAGAATGGCATTTCTCATTCAGTTAATCAAACGGCAAATGCCTTAGTACATGTCTCAATTGTCTCAGTGCATCTTTGCAAATGATTAAGTACAAGTAGCCTACAGTTATACAGTTAGCCCACATTTAGCACATTTTCCAAATGAATAGATCTTGTAGATCTAAACTGATTAGTTGATTCTCAGTCCAATGATCATTCTCTCCAAAACATGTCAGCATGATTTCATTGTATACGTACTCGCATGCACAACTGTCTGTTCAATTGTCAAAACTGGTCAAGAACATAGTACCATGAATACCATATATGAATTTCTTTGAATATTTGATACATTGATGACAGTCATTGACAGTCAGGTGAAACTAGACTATAAATATAAACACAATAAGCATCTCCACAATAGACCGGGTTTTGAAGCAGCATCAGATGACAATGAAACAAATGTACAAGGTACCATTTGAGAGGAACTCTGACAGAGTGAAGGAGCTGCGGTACCAGTATGTAAATGTAAGTCAGTTACTGGTTGTCTCTCATTATAACCTTACCTGTAATCACAGTAAGCAGTAGTTCACTTATTTGGTTTCAATACCTCCTTTACCTGATTTCAGAATCAGTATTTGCTTCATCTGACTTCAACAATTTCAACAGAAAACCGCAGTTTACTGTATTATACAATTATCATTATGATACTTATTCATACATCATTGTCTATTGTTGGTCCTCTGCCATAGTGACAAAACATCTAAACATTTTGTATGGCAGTACTCACACAATGCCAAAGAGACGATGCATTTTGGGGGCACTGACTATTCAGATTAGAAAGGAATGTAGTTTTGGCACACGAGTGAACTGTTTTAGGAGAGATATGAGCTTTTGCAGGTGAACCATGTTGTTGTGATCAACCATCCATGTTTATTTTGACAAAAGCACCAAGAATGATGAGAATGTCCGATCTGTGTCGAGAAATGAGCCAAAGCTATTGAGAAGGATCTTTGCCATTCTGGAGACACTGACTGTTTAAATGAGAAAGGGATTTAGATTGAAGCCTGACCTAACAGTTCTGGAAGAGATATGAGCTTTTGCAGGTGAGCTATAGTGTTGTGAACATTTGCCAAGAGGTTTGGAGGTTTGTCCATGTTATTTTGAGAATGTCATTTCTGTTTCAAGAAATGGGCCAAACCAATGGAGAAAAACTGTAAATCAGATGTTACTCAACACCCAAGTAGCCTTTTTATCATATACTTTTTGACTCTTACTTCAGTAACTTTTGGGGATGGCTTCTTTTTACTGCCATTTGAGTAAAAATATGTTGAGGTAGCGCTACTCTGACTTCAGTGCAACTTTTGGGTCCTCTACTCTGGTCTCGAGTGAAAGGGGATCCCTGAAAATGCTCACCTTGGCAGAGACGATCGTGTTGTTGCAGTCCTGCGGTCGAAATATTAGCAGATCTAGTACCCAGCCATGTGTAAAATGTCCATATGCCTCCAGTGATTTATAATTTTTAAACTGCTGACACGTGTATGCGCTGATCCCGAACACCAGATAGTTTGTGATATCCACCGCGGTAGTTGGAGGCAGTGATGCAACGTCTGAGCTCCATTTGTTTACGTCGAGTTCATAGGGACCTACATTGTCGATTGTAGACAATTTCTCCAAATACCGATCCCTAGCCTCCTTAACAATTTTATCCCTGTAAGGGATGCGTACGTCCTTCTTCTTTTTATCCATTATTTAGATTGTTTTGTGTGCTGTTCCAACTTCGGCTGAGGATTCCCCTAGCAACGCGAGTAAACATACACGAAATATGGCGCCGGGGGGGCGTGGTTAACAGGAAGATCACGTGTCTGACAAAGACCGATAGTCAGTGCCCCCAAAATGCATCGTCCCTTTGGCATTGTGTGAGTACTGCCATACAAAATGTTTAGATGTTTTGTCACTATGGCAGAGGACCAACAATAGACAATGATGTATGATATAAGTATCATAATGATAATTGTATAATACAGTAAACTGCGGTTTTCTGTTGAAATTGTTGAATTCAGATGAAGCAAATACTGATTCTGAAATCAGGTAAAGGAGGTATTGAAACCAAATGAGTGAACTACTGCTTACTGTGATTACAGGTAAGGTTATAATGAGAGACAACCAGTAACTGACTTACATTTACATACTGGTACCGCAGCTCCTTCACTCTGTCAGAGTTCCTCTCAAATGGTACCTTGTACATTTGTTTCATTGTCATCTGATGCTTGTTCAAAACCCAGTCTATTGTGGAGATGCTTATTGTGTTTATATTTATAGTCTAGTTTCACCTGACTGTCAATGACTGTCATCAATGTATCAAATATTCAAAGAAATTCATATATGGTATTCATGGTACTATGTTCTTGACCAGTTTTGACAATTGAACAGACAGTTGTGCATGCGAGTACTTATACAATGAAATCATGCTGACATGTTTTGGAGAGAATGATCATTGGACTGAGAATCAACTAATCAGTTTAGATCTACAAGATCTATTCATTTGAAAAATGTGCTAAATGTGGGCTAACTGTATAACTGTAGGCTACTTGTACTTAATCATTTGCAAAGATGCACTGAGACAATTGAGACATGTACTAAGGCATTTGCCGTTTGATTAAATGAATGAGAAATGCCATTCTGTTGTGAACATTTGCCAAGAGGTTTGGAGGTTTGTCCATGTTATTTTGAGAATGTAATTTCTGTTTCAAGAAATGAGCCAAACCAATGGAGAAAAACTGTAATATTCAAACAAAAACTACAAGACAGGACAATTTTCGACAGATGTGTGGGTTAGGGTTTAAGGAGCGCTGCTAACAATCTCCCTCTCACTGTTCACGCTAAGCTGCACTGCAGGTAACCCCAGCTTTCCAGCTTCTTTTACTTGTTGCTCCATTAGCGCAAGTAAAGGTGACACCACGACCACAACAGGGTTTAAATACATCCCATTTTCTTGGCAACAAGCGGAGCCAGCTGGTATATTAAACTTTTTCCAGTTGGTAGCACGGTGCAAGCATCTTTTAGCGCTAATTCTAGTTGTGGTTTTAAATACAGGTTCATGCTAAAACCCAAAGATGATAACACAGATGAGGTGCTGGGGTTGTGTTGTCTCAAGCTAACATCACAGAAATGCTGAGATGATTTAATTTGATGATGTAGTCTCAAAATTTTTAGGAAAAAGTCAGAATTCTAGGATTAGATCTGACTTTTTAAAGACTTTTTTTTTAAAGACAATGATGTTTTTTTCTTTTCCTTAAAAATTTACTATTAGAGATTTGTTGACATTTTAGAATAAATATAATTTTCTTTCTAAATTATGAAGAAGAAAATTTGCAAAAGAGTATGTTATTTTTAAATGGGATGTTGATATTAGTGGAAAATTAATTTAAAATAAACATAAATGATCTAAAATGTTACTGGTACTTTGTTGTGGAAAATCAGATCAATTATTCAACGACAAACCTGAAAAGCTGCTTAAACCTGTGTGTTTTATTGTATTTTACATTTTTAAAAATGAGTTGATGGTTTAAAATCCTGCAAGTTTACAATAAGGGTCCCTTTATTAACGTTAATTAGGGAATTATTAAGCATTACTAAACCATTAAATAAAGTATTACAACTGCTTTTATGCATTACATAGCGTTAACAAACATTATTTGATGCATTATTAAGCCATTAACTATTGTTTATTACTGAACCTTAGTTAATGCAGTAATAAGCATTAAATATTTAATTACTTAGCATCATGTGTTTTACTCTGCAGTAATTACCATGATAGTTGATAATAAACCCTTAATAAATACCCAAGTAATCATTTACTATGGTTGTGTATTTGCAGTGAATAAGCAGTAAGTAACTAGCCTAGTGAACTAGACCAAATCTTGCTTTGCAGAGTTTGTATATATATACACATATATAGGATGGCTTGCCAGGCTAGTAAGTAACAGCTAACTAATGCATCCACTCATCCTACCCTGTATTCTGGATGTTACTTGGATGGGCATTAATAAACAATTAATTACTCACTTACTAATGCTGTACTGTGTCCCTTTAGAAACACTTGCTAAATGCTTAATAGACTCAAGCATTATTTAAGTATTACTTATCCATAGTTAACCATTACTAAATGACTTTTGGACCCTTATTGTAAAGTGTAAACATGTATCCCTTTGGAAACACTTTCTAAATGCTTAATAGACTCATAAGCATAACTTAAGCATATCACTGAATTAATTTTGGAACCTTATTGTAAAGTGTAAACACTTATCTCTTAGGAAATGCACAACAGTGGTAAATGAGCTTTACTTATTCAATATCAGTTGAAACAATCACATATCAAGCATTTTACACATTTATTTGTATTTCAAAACAGATTTAGTGTTTACAACTGAACTCACAACTGAAGAATTGAGAACATTTAAACATCTGACCTCTTTAAGAACTAAAGAACATTATCAATCCTGTCATTAGACATTTCTTAGTCAGTCTACCTGGCTGTCTATCTACCTAATCTGTCAGTCTTTGTACTGTACAAAGAATTAATTAAAAGTAATGCTTATGAGTCTATTAAGCATTTAGCAAGTGTTTCTAAAGGGATACATGTTTCTACCTTACCTAAGGTCAGGTAAGGGCTACCTGCTGACGTACACAGTACAGCATTAGTAAGCGAGTAATTAATTGTTTATAAATGCCCATCCAAGTAACATATTACATGGTAGGATAAGTGGATGCATTAGTTAGCTGTTACTTACTGCTTATTCACTGCAAATACACAACCATAGTAAATGATTACGTGGGTATTTATTAAGGGTTTATTAACACATCAACTATCATGGTAATTACTGCAGAGTAAAACACATGATGCTAAGTAATTAAATATTATTTAATGCTTATTACTGCATTAACTAAGGTTCAGTAATAAACAATAGTTAATGGCTTAATAATGCATTAAATAATATGTTTATTAATGCTATGTAATGCATAAAAGCAGTTGTTAATACTTTATTTAAGGGTTTAGTAATGCTTAATAATGCACTAATTAACGTTAATAAAGGGACCCTTATTGTAAAGTGTTACCAAAATCCTTTTAGCTAAAGTTATTCAGAGCCACTGTAGAAGGTCCAAAGAGCCTGAGCCTGTGGGAACGTAGAGGAACTGTGAGATATTCTGAAAGCTTTTGCTGTTCAAGTTGAATTCAAACAGACATGAAATATATGATGATAATAGTAATAATTTTATGTATATTTAACAGTGATGTTAGAGCTGAAAGGCAGAAAAGAAGTTTTTTTTTTGCTACTAATTTTTGTTACTTAATTTCATTGAATTGGAATTTCATGTTGTCCCACATTAAGTAGTGTCTGTCCCACATTCCACAAGTTTGAATCCGGTCACACACAAGGACTTCCCTGAGTAAAACCATGAGTCCTGTCCACAAAGACACGTGATGGTCAGCACAGGACATGTGTGTTAGGGGACTGATGTTTGTAACAGACTTGGTAGCCTAGTGGAGAGAGCACCTGACTTGCTGTTTTGCTATGACCTTACACCCGTTCGACTCCCAGTCTCAGTAACTTATTTTCTTCTTTTTTGGCTCCACTTGCCAGTATTATGTTTCCAACCCTTTATTGGTAAACTGTTTAAAATATCAGGACTCATCTTTGTTTCTGTAGCCAGCATGAGTCCATGTGAGGTGAGCAGAGGAAATCAACTAAAGAGCTGCTTGGAAACGACCAAATTCAAAGATCTTTAGAGACGCTAAATATTTAGCAGAAAATAATCAATAAAACTAAAATATAAAAAATGAAATCTGCTTCAGCTGCTACATAAATTACTGCTGACACCGGGAGTTGAACCGGCGTCAGGACCTGGCAAAACAAGATGAAAGGATGATGTGTTAACCACTAGAATACCAATCCCAATACCTCAGCTAACTTACCTAAGATGCTGTTGTGACTACATAGACACGACACCTTTGCTACGATTCCTTAACTATGTAAGCATGACTGAACAGCCTGCAGCTTTCAGGAGAACAACAGATTTTCAGAAGATTGGAAGATTTTATTATGGCAGAGGGGAATAACATTATTCATGACACCTCAATAAATAAATCTAGTTGGGCCTAGAACTTACCTATTTTAGATGTCAACCTATAATAATAATGGATTAGATTAATATAGCGCTTTCCATTATTCACACACTCTCACATTTAAACACTGCTGGTGATGGTGAGCTACAATGTAGCCACAGCCGCCCTGGGGTGGTCTGACAGAGGCAATTGGGCTGCTATTTCATGCCATCGAACCCTCTGGCCAACCCCAACACAGGCAAGTTGGGTGAAGTGTCTTGCCCAGTGAATTGAGCCCACAACCCCTTCGATCACGAGACAACCCGCTCTACCTCCTGAGCTGCTATTTTGGAGCGACTTCTATGATGAGAATCCTAGCGGATAAGTTCACCATCACATACTACACGATTAAAGAGGTTCCCTGTAGAGACCAGAGTACAAGAAGGGCTTGGATAATTAAATCCTGATATACGATGTTTGTTATGATAAAATAAAACTAGTTATTCAGTAATATCTGATTATCAGACTAAACAAAAACACAGTTATGTTTAGGTAATGCTTAGATGTTACTTTTAATTGTTGTTTGATGCTAAATAAGAATGTTTAATTTTATAATCATAGATGTAACTCCATGAACTTTTTGATGAAAACCAAGTTAATTAGAATTTTCTTCTTCTCCTTGGTGCAGAAACCCAGACTTGTTTACATGTTACTCAGTCATTATGCTCTCCTGCATGAACGTTCACAGCCTCCTGTTTTTCATGTCCTGAATGACAGCTCATTAGAAGCTTTTTCTATTAGTTCCTCTCAGTGTGAGTGCATCGACTAGAAAAGACCATTCAGTGTCCAGACGTCTCCTCTGAATGAGTCTGAACCTAACCCACACACATCAGCTTGTTCTCTGAAGGCTTTTAGAGATAAACTCAGAACATGACATCCCCATTGATGCAGCAGATTTCACTTTGGAGGAACAGCTCCCCCCTGTGGTGGTTTCAGTTAAACCTGTTTTCAATGGCTCATCATTAAACTTTTAGGCATTCATGACTCATTTCTTTCAGGCAGCAGTGAGGTGACAGGGGTTAGGAGTTCACCCTGTAACCAGTAGTTAGCAGGTCCAAACCCAGGCTGTGATTAGTTTCACCAAAGATGCTCACAAACTAAACTTTTGCTAATAAAGGGAACTCATCCCCTTTTTCTAAACACCAAATTGACTCAGAGAGAAACAAAAACTGTGGAACGCTTTGCCACTAACCATCACAATGGCTTCCTCAGTCGAAGTGTTTAAAAAACGGCTTAAGACGCATTTTTACACACTAGCTTTTAAGCACATAATTAGTGGTGTCATTTTATGGTTTAGTGTTCTTATTGTCAATAGTAATGTTCTTTTTTATACAATCTTTTTCTTTTTTTGCAAATGTTTTTAATGTGTAGTGTTCAGCACTTTGGGTATCCCTTAGATTGTTAAAAGTGCTATACAAATAAAGCTGATGATGATGAAAATACCTGAACAGGTTAAAATCTAAGACCTAGGATCTGGTTGGGATACCACATTTTAGAGCTCCTTCCCTTATCTCCTAAAGGCTGAGTCCAGCCAAGCTCCCACTGATCCACAACCCAGATGAAAACCACAGGATGTTCATATGAGGAAATAATCCTGACGGTTTACTGACACCATATCAGTGTGAGGTGTGTGTCACAACTGCATAAACAGATCCAACTTGCCTGATTCATGTCGAGGCTCTTTTGATTAGATTCATGCTGATTCAACAAAATGTGACGTCTGAGTGATGATGTTCAATGTTTATCAACACACTGGCTTCAGATTACTAACCATACACACACACACACACACACACATTCTCATCTTGCATATGTTCAATTCAATTCAATTCAGTTTATTTATATAGCGCCAAATCACGACAAGAGTCGTCTCAAGGCACGTCACAAAGTAAACATTCCAATACAGTTCAGTTCATTAAGCCAATCAGTAAAAAAGTTTCCTATATAAGGGACCCAGCAGATTGCATCAGGACACTGACTGTGTGTTGATACAATCCTCATACTAAGCAAGCATGTAGTGACAGTGGGAAGAAAAACTCCCTTTTAACAGGAAGAAACCTCCAGAGGAACCTGGCTCAGTATGAGCAGCCATCCGCTACGACTCACTGGGGATTGAGAAGACAGAGCAGGCACAGGCACACCCCACACCCACACACACTCACACACACACACACACACACACCCACACACACACACACACACACACACACACACACACACACACACACACACACACACACACACACACACACACACACATACACCACATATATCAAGTAGTGTTTCTATGGCTACACTGTGATTTCTTAGTAGAAGTTCTATTTAGTAAGAGTAAGAGAAACTTTATTGTCTTTATCTGAGTGAATCTATAATTAATTCAATAGGTGAACTAATA
>SSNS01000304.1:483454-561373 GCA_006937985.1 Aphyosemion australe | reverse complement strand
TTCTTCTGGGGAGAAAAACACTTAGAGAGAAAATAAAGTTAACAGCTGGAATAACAGGAAATAATGCAGTTAGAGAGTGGTGGTAGAAGAGAGTAGCAGAGTGTGGAAAGTGGTCAGTATGTCCTCCAGCAGTCTAAGCCTATAGCAGCATAACTACAGAGATAACTCAGGATAACCTAGCCTTTTAGATGGAGGCATGTGGGAGGCAGGGCCAGGGAGAAGTCTTTAACGACAGTAGTCCCCTCTGTACACTCCACCTCCCTCTGCTCCCCACTCGTCTAAACCTGGGCTAACATCAGAATTTAACCATAAGCCCTATCAAATAGAAAAGTTTTGAGCCTAGTCTTAAAAGTAGACAAGGTGTCTGCCTCACGCACTAATGCTGGGAGCTGGTTCCACAGTAGAGGAGCCTGATAGCTAAAAGATCTGCCTCCCATCCTACTTTTAGATATTCTAGGAACCACCAGTAAACCTGCAGTCTGAGAGCGAAGTGCTCTGTTAGGAACATATGGAACAATCAGATCACTGATGTATGATGGAGCTTGATTATTAAGAGCTTTATATGTGAGAAGGAGGATCTTAAAATCTATTCTGAATTTAACAGGCAGCCAATGTAGGGAAGCTAAAACAGGAGAGATGTGGTCTCTCTTTTTAATTCTCATCAGAACTCTAGCTGCAGCATTTTGGACCAGCTGAAGACTTTTGACTACATTCTGTGGACCTCCTGATAGTAATGAATTGCAGTAATCCAACCTTGAGGTAATGAATGCATGAACCAGTTTTTCAGCATCACTCCTGGAAAGGATGCTTCTAATCTTAGCAATATTCCGAAGGTGGAAAAAGGAAATCCTACAAACCTGTTTAACGTGGGATTTGAATGACATGTCCTGGTCAAAGATAACACCGAGGTTCTTTACTTTGTTCTCGGAGGCTAATTTAATACTGTTTAGATTAGGTGATTGACTAAGCAGTTTCCTTTTCTGAGGTTCTGGACCAAAGATGATAACTTCAGTCTTGTCTGGATTTAACAGCAGAAAGTTTAGAGTCATCCAGATTTTTATGTCTTCAAGACAAGCCTGTAATCTACCTAACTGATTAGGTTCATCAGGGTTTATGGATAAATATAACTGAGTATCATCAGCATAACAGTGGAAGTTTATCCCATGTCTAATGATTTTACCAATTGGAAGCATATATATAGTGAAAAGAATTGGTCCAAGTACTGAACCCTGTGGTACTCCACAAGTAACTCTAGAGAATGAAGAAGATTTCTCATGTACATGAACAAACTGAAATCTGTCAGATAAATAAGATTTAAACCAGCCTAGCGCTGTTCCTTTGATCCCTACAACATGTTCAAGCCTTTCTAAGAGAATATTGTGATGGACTGTGTCAAAAGCAGCACTGAGGTCCAACAAGACCAGAACAGACACAAGATTCTTATCTGAGGCCGTGAGAATATCATTTGTAACTTTCACTAATGTTGTGAGGACCGTCATTGACTTCCATTCATTTTAGTGACTGGGTTGTGCCTAAACCTAACCATAACCAGTCTATTCCTAACCCTAACCTTAACTGAAACTTAATTCACACCATACCTCTAAAACTAATGAGTAGAGCTCTGTAACACTGTACCAAAGTGAGGACCGGGCAAAAGGTGCTCACTTTGCAAATTATGTCCTCACTTTGATGTATAGCATATTTTCTCGTGAGATCACACTCCATATTTCGGCTGTGTCGGACACGCACAGGACTGAGGGGCGCGTTGATTTTTGGAAGGAAGCAGCTTCAGCATCTTGCTCCAAAATAACAAAAGTTATAACTGAACCCGACCTGGCAGTGACCTACGGGTGAACTTTTTTTTCCCCGTAACACGGATCAGCAACGGTAAGACATCATTTATGCGTTTCACGTTATGAAATGAGCTTTGTTGTGCTGGTTTGTTCACTGCTGGTTCATATTTGGTTATATCTGGCCTTTGTGTCGACATATAGGCCAGAGCTCAAGTTCTGGTTTTGGAGTGCGCGTGCTCGTGGGGTGCATGTGAGCTGGTTGAAGAAGGCAAGATTAAACAAACGCTTCAATGTTAAATATCGGCTTTTCAGCCAGTGAAAAATCATTAGGAAACCATTATAGACATTTTTTCAAGTGGAAAAGTGAAAATTTCAGGTGATGACTCCTTTAGTGAAAACATTTAATTTAATCCAAAAGGACTTTAGGCAGGAAATATTGTTATTGTTCATCATATGAAACAAGTGTCAGCCCGCCTGTCTGCTTATTCCCACTGGAACAAGCCGGTGTTCTGTCAGAACACCTGTTTAAGGAAACCCCGACAGGTGCACCTCTGCTCGGTTCACTGCTGTGCTGTTTTAATTAATAGTTTTAATCACAGATGCGCTGTCACGCGTGACATAATTAATGCACCAATACATGATTTTAAGACATATGACAGTAATATCTTAAAGGTGTGGGACACTCGTTTAATCACTACATTTGGAGTGGTCTCTAGTAGGAATGAATGCCTTGTAAGTCGTACTCTGGGGGGGAAAAAGCTCAGATGCGCCTGTTTCAGGAACTAGCAGAATGCCACATCAGAGGAGAGCATCAGACTACAGGATTTGGACTCCTTTTTCCTGATATGTGGACATCTCTCCTCTGATTGGCTAACAGCAACACGACTCTACCACTGACTCTGTTTGCTCTGCAACGTTGATGTTTTATCTCCACAAATAACACAAGCCTGGAGGAGTTCTGCTGTGGTGGAGTTGCTAATGCTAACGGTTAGCTTCTACTAGCCCAGACGTTCTCTGCTGTTTCCTGGACGCTAAACCAACAACAGCCTTCCCCGGTGTGTGTCAGGGTTAGGGTTAGGGTCTTCACTGCAGAGCAACAGGTCAAACAGGTCACAGCCAGGGTGGGAGCTGTCCTTGATTATGTATTTTGCTCTGCTGAGGCAGCAGGAGGTGTATATATCCATCAGGGAAGGTAGGGGCAGCTGATGATCTTCTGTGCTGCCTTTACAGCCCTCTGAAGCCTCTCCCTGTCTGCCATGGTGCAGCTGCTGCACCATACTGTGATGCAGTAGATCAGCAGGCTATCAATGGATGAGTGGTAATAGGTCAGTAGCAGGTTGGAGTCCAGGTTGTGCTTCCAGAGGACCCTCAGGAAGTGTAGCCACTGCTGAACCGTCTTGATGACAGCTGTGATGTTGTCCGTCCAGGAGATGTCAGCAGAGATGAGGACACCAAGGAACCGGACTGTATGGACCCTCTCCACACATTCCCCATTTATGTACAGGGGGGCTAACTCGGTACTGTGCCTGCTGAAGTTCACAATGATCTCTTTAGTTTTCCTGGTGTTCAAAGCCAGATTGCTCTTTGAGCTCCAGACTGACAGGCTTCAGGACCTCCTATCTCTGTACTCTGCCTCATCACCCTTAGAGATGAGTCCGACCACTGTGGTGTCGTCAGCAAACTTAAAGGGATACTAGGCAGCTTTGGCTTGCATTTAGAACCTCCTAGTGTTTTGTTAGTGAAACCAAAAGTGAAACGTATCTCCTCGCTGTGCGTTTGTCTTAATCTAACTGCTGAAACGTCTCCTCAGCCTTCATTAGTGTCTACAGGAGCGGTTCATCACTAAATCAAACAAATCAGCTGTGTTCATGATCTAAATCATGCAGGAAACATGCTGGAAGCAGACTGCAGCACCAGGCATGTCAGCTCCACTTTACTAAGTCCAACAGGGACCGGACCAGCACTCTGAAGTTGCAAGTGTGGTATTCTGGCCACAGAGGGCGGTGGGGGTCTGAGTGACATTTCATTAACCCTGTAAAGGGTCATTTTAGCACAAACTGGCTCAAGAACATGATTTAAACATATGAAAATGTTGCATAGTATGGCTTTAACAACAAAGTTGCTGTTGTGGGCTGGACTGCAGTTGTGGGTGTAGAGACAGTACAGGAGGGGGCTCAGCACACAGCCTTGTGGGGAGCCGGTGTTCAGTGTGCGAATGAAGGAGAGGTGGGGGACAAGTCTCACAGTCTGGAGGCGGTTAATGAGAAAGTCCTTTATCCAGTCACATGTGGGAGGAGGGAGTCCGATGGTGATCAGTTTGGCAATGAGAATGTTGGTAATGATTGTGTTAAAGGCTGAACTGTAGTCCAGAAAAGAGCATCTGCACGTAGGTCTGCTGCTGCTCCAGGTGGCTCAGCAGAGTGGAGAGCTACAGCGATGGTGTCTTCTGTGGATCTGTTTGAGCGATATGCAAACTGGTAGGGATTGAAGTCCTGGGGGAGATGGTCTTTGATGTGTTGGAGAACTAGTTTCTCAAAGCACGCCATGATCACCGGGTTGAGGGCCACAGGGAGATAATCATTTAGACTTCTTCGGTACTGGTATGATCGTGGGAGATTTCAGGCAGGACGGTATGACTGCCTGGGCTAGGGAGTGGTTGATTTGGTGAAGATGGGTGTGAGCTGGTGGGCACACGCTCTGCGCACCCTGCCATCTGGGCCAGCAGCCTTTGTGGGGTTCACTGCCAGGAGCAACTGTCTGACATCATGCTGTTTTACCGTTAGTGGAACCAGGTGGAGGTGGGAGCAGGGCTGGAGCCGGTGAGTGCTGCTGTTGTGATGATTCAAAGCGAGCAAAGTAGCAGTTCAGTTCCTCTGCTAGCAGTGCACTCTGGTCACCACGTTGTTGCATCACAGCCTCTGTAATTTGTGATGTTCTGTATTCCCTGCCACACCTCCCGAGTATTGTGACTGGACAGGTGGGACTCTATCCTCCTCTTGTTGTCCATCTTGACTTTTTTAATTCCACTTTTCAGAGCTGCGCGGGCATCCTTGTACAGGTCTCTGTCACCTGACCTGAAGGCATCGTTGCAGGCTCTGAGTAGTGTACGGACCTGGCTGGTCTTCCAGGGTTTCTGGTTTGGGTAAACCCAGACAGTCACATTTCCGATGCAGAACTTGATATAATCCAGCACCGTTCCTGTGAGTGTTTCAAGCTCATGTTGTTCAAATATGTCCCATTCTGTCTGTTCAAAGCAGTCCTGTAGTGTGGGTTTTAATGGTTTTTGTTGTGGGTCTGGCCCTACGTCTGAGGGGGGCATAGGCTGGGGAGAGCTGGAGAGAAAGATGGTCGGACTGGCCGAGTTCAGGGAGTTTTTATGCACGTAAACACAGAGCCCCCCTCCTCTGCTCTTACCAGGATTCCTTTGTCCTGTCCCTGCAGAGTAGTGTGCTGCCTGCCACCTGCATGCTAGCATCGGGTATTCCCGGGTGAAGCCAGGTTTCGCTGAATATCAAAACACAGCAGTCACGAACAATTTCCAGTAAGTTGTAATTCTAGGTCATATATTTTATGCACCAGGGATCTGGAATTGGTGAGATACAGGCTCTGTGCCGCCTCAAAGACCCAACACCAATCCACGGAGAGCCCACTGGTCATGCTATGTTGCCTGGGATGTTGTGTGTGTGATGAAAAACACTGAAACCAGATGTTTAGTGCTATACACAAATGTCTATAAGGTCCTGGTTAGTGTAACGAGTGTTCACAGAACCAATGCTACACAGAAAAACAAGAAAAACACACAAAAGCAACAAAAAAGAACACTAGCTACGTTTACATGCGCCAAATTTCCCCAATCCGATTCTAATCTTGGTTGAACGGAAATCCCAAATCTCTGTTTACATGGACACTAACTGGAATGATCCGATCACGCCGTGATGCACGCACCATAGCTTGCGCATGTGCAGACTTGTCTTTCCTGGAAGAGAAATTGTAAACAAACGCCATCTTGTCCGCACGTCTTTTCCCTTGCATTTTATTTGCTTATTCTCTAGCTTCTGTGAATTCCCGCTTCCTGCATCTTTAGATGCACTTGAGTGTATAACTCTGTATTTTTAGCCGTTCGGCCATCGAGACGTTCAGTAATATTGCGCTCCCGTAGTATTTCCAGTAAAAATTAGCGTCTGCAACAGACCACTTCTGTTTACTGCCCGCCATGTTTTCGATCTGTCCTGAGCATGCGCAGAGGCGAAAAGAGGGCATGCTGAAGTTGCACACATGCGCAGTGGGCATTATTTTACCCCAACGATCCGAATGGCTGTGTACATGGACGTCAATCAGATTGACGATCGGACAAAACCACCTCTCTCAATTGGAATGAAATTTCATTCGGATCAGGCCGAATCGGATCAGAATATTCCAATTGACATGTTTACGTGACGAATTTTTGATCCGATTGGGCGTTCATTCCGATTACTTGTGCCCATGTAAACGTAGCTACTGAGAAGGAGAGCCATAAGCTGCTACGTTCGTGCGCACCGCCATGAAGCAACAGAAAACTCAGAGTGACGGATTATAATCAGAAATTTTTCAGTGTTTCACACCTTTTAAAACAATATATTTTAATTACAGATATAATTTTTATCCTCAGTTCAGAGATGGGGGGCCTGATTGTTGGTTTTGTGTGTGCATGAGCGAGGGTTTACAAGTCTGAAAATCTGTCCTAAATTAAAACATTTTACCATCTCATTGTCTCTGAAATGTGCTTACGCCAGGTTCAACGTTTGCTTAAGGTTTTGCACATTTTCCATCAAGTTTTTCTTTATAAATAACAAAGTTTGCGTGGAAACTCACTTATGCAGTTTTCAAACCCCGTTTTATGTGTAAGCAAGCTTTATAAATCAGGCCCCTGGACTGTAAACACTAACCCCCAGTCTCTCCGTGTAGCTAGCAGGGAGTTTAATCTCCACAGTTATGAAGTGATTTCTTTCTTATCTAGTCTGCATTTTAAATAATGCCTAGAACCAAAAAATGGATTTTTGTCTGCAAGAGGAACAGGATCCCTGTCCAGTCTTCCTGAAGAACCTGCAGAAATGATTGAATTTCATCTTCAGGAACTCTCATAATCCGAGTCAGAATGTGACCGTGATTACGAATGACAAAAAGTAGTCCCGTTGTAATGTGACGTTGTAATTTTTTTCTCTTTGTTTGTGAGATGCAAATTAGCCATGCTTTCAGAGGCTAATCCTTTTGTGAGGCTAAACGGCGCAGATAAAGCGCCCCCGAAACTAGCCAGAACTACCTTTCTGAATCACTTCTCCCCTGAAAATCTCTGAGCAGGGGGGTGTGTGTGAAATGGGTCAAAGTTTACAGAGCACTGGGTGGGTGAAGGAACACATAAAACTTAATGTCTAAAAAAGCGAACTTTTCCTTTAAGCCTTGGCGCAACAGCGGGTGGTGTCATGATCACGTGATGAATTAATGCCGAGCTCCGGCCGGGAACTATTGAAAATGAAAGTAAACACGGGCATAAAAAGTTTTGTTTTGTAAACAGACTCAGCTGAGATGATAAATTGGAGCGATGCAGAGCGCCGGGAGCTTTTCTCCGTTAGAGCTGCCTGCAGCTCAGATCATCTGACAGCTCACAGGGACACCGCATTGCCGCCATCGCTCACCGATCCACGTGTCCCCGGACGCCGCCTTCTCTCGTTCTCCCAACTCCTTGTTCCCTGCTACGCTTCGCTCAGCGGAGCCGACACTAATATATCCCTTCACTGCATAGTGTAACCCTTTTTGCCTCGATCTGGATGATATTGCGGAGGAATTGCTCCAAAAAATGTCGCTGACACGCATCTGTCTACTTCTTTCCATCACGGAAATCTGCCGAGCTGGTCAGTGTTTGACCCACTTATTGTCGGACATAGCAACAATAACTAAGGGGGGGCGGGGCTCGGCGAAAGGCTAATTATGTATGATTTTTCGGAAATCCGTAAAAGTGATTGTCTTATCATGTAGTGTGATATAATGTAAGTGATATGTCTGTTTTTATTTTTTTGCTAAGCCCGCCCCCTGCCCGCTGCAATAGGAAACTGATCGGTGACCAGAACTAACCAATAGCGTTAGATCACCGCTTATGTGCTTCAAATTTAAGGAAGTCCCTCGGCTGATGCAGTTGATGAACTTTTCACAGACAAGTTATATAAATATATGAAAACACAACATGACATGAGAATAATACTTGTAAAACAACGTGTTTTAACTTGTTTGTCGGCTACAGAAGCACATTCATAAACAAGAAACGTGCAGTCGCCATCTTAAATTACTGAGACGACCACCTATTGGTGCGATACGCTTGTCAGCCACTAGATGGTGCCATCAGATAAAAGAAATACTCCGGAGAGCTACTTTCAGTACAATTTCTAAGTTCAGTTGCACTTGTTTCATCAAGTGTTGAATTAAAAACATAACACATGGTCTATGATTTACATTAAACATATACTGTAATTGCAATGTTATTTTAAAAATGACTCGAAATTACTTAATATTTGAAGTGTCAGACTTCAGACTTGACTCGAACTTGAGGATAATGACTTGAGACAAACAATGACTTGGTCCCACCTCTGTATCCTACTATCTAAATTAAGTTTGTATGATTCACGTTAAATAATAACTTCGAATTCCTAGAAATAAATAAGCCCAAAGAGGGAAAACTCTCTAAGAACCGAGTATGAAATAGTGTCAGAGAGAAGCATAAATTCAGTTTTAGCCCAATTAATAGTTTATCTTTATAACTTCCTAAAATATGTGATTAATTTCAACAAAAATGGCACAGATAATTTCTTATAAGTACAATATTACATCATCAATAAAAACAATATTTCTACACCTCAAATTGAAAATTTCAGAGTAGTTTCTAAATTATTTATAAAAATAATGTGAACGCAACTGGGTTCACAATATAACTTAATCTGGATAATGAACTATGTGCCTTGTATTTCTTATCATCAGCATCATTTGTTATATAATTATTCTATATAGAATTATGTGACTGGGGCTCTTGGCCTTTTGACATTTTTTTTTTTACATTTCCCTAAAAGCAGAAAGTACGTAAGTCTGTAAAGAGCGTGAACCGCTTGAACTTTCGATATTAAAAGTAAAACTGGACCAGTTTAACCCTGGTGTTGTTTGGACTTAATGCAGCGAGGAAAACCCCAGTTTTGGGGAATTCCCGCACTTTTTTAACCCCCCTTGCAGAGGGAGGAGTGTTGTTCTTTGATTCCTGCTGAATCAAATTTAAATGTTAGTGCAGAAAGGTTTATATTGTCTAAAATGTAGAGTGTATAAGCATATGAGAATCATTTCTAGGCTTAAATCTGAATTAATAACTCAAACCAGAATGCTTTAACTTCTACGAGTTTATGCAACTTCTCTAAAATCCTGCAGACGTGAACGCATCTCACAAACCCGGAAACATGCCGTCACAGGCGGCACATGACCCAGCTGCCTTAAAAACTCACGTAAACGGCTAGTTGTGATCGTTCAGGCTTGGCTCATCCAGCGGTGGCCCGGTTCATGACAGCACACCGACAACAAACCGAGTAGTGAACACGTACATGCCCGGGCCGTGAGGCCGGTTGTCGGCAGAAGGGTAGAACTGTGTGCTGGCTGCTGTCTTTTCTCCGTTAGCTCTGTTTGCTAGCAGTCGCGACGTTTTGTTGGTAAATGGGAGAGCTGTTCCTCCTGTGTTTACTAGAAGAGGCAGTTCTGCTGTCAGTCGGAGGCTGCTGACCTG
The DNA here is from genome assembly GCA_006937985.1 of Aphyosemion australe. NCBI lineage: Eukaryota > Metazoa > Chordata > Actinopteri > Cyprinodontiformes > Nothobranchiidae > Aphyosemion > Aphyosemion australe. Next base: position 551,791 of record SSNS01000304.1, on the reverse strand, counting down.
CTGAGACTTCCCGTTAACAGCTATGGAGCCGCTCGGGGCTACGGGCTACGTGAACATCGGCAGCCTGACCAGCACCCTGCCCGTGATCCCCTACCAGAAGCTGACCGACCTGTACTACCTGAGCAGAGGAGGCTTTGGCACCGTCTTCAAGGCGCAGCACTCCGACTGGAGGACAACAGTAGCCATCAAATGCTTGAAGCTCGACTCTGTGGGAGAAAGGTACGCCTGCCCTCACGTGACATCCCAGATCAAGAATACATTTAGAAAAGAAATCGTAGCCGTCAACTCTAGGGTCACATTTACTTGATTATTGTTGTATTACAGGTAAATTGTGCACTAAAGTCAGCTAAAAACACTCGCTTGTAGACTTCAACATGTGCAGCTCAAATGACCAAAGTTCATTTATTTAGGGGGATGAAATGCACATATCTTGGTTTTTTAAAAGTCGATATCAGATTCACATTCTTGTGCAGCTCTGACCTGCAGATACCAGTTTATGCATGGATAGTTTTGATTCAGCACTGGCAATAATGAGTGTTCACCGACGAAACAAAACAAGAATCTGCTGTTTGAGTTGGCTGATCACTGGTTAAGACCATCACCAGCTGATTTATTTAGGTTCCTGTGTAGAAAACAGACCCAAACATTATTGTAAACAAACTTGATTTAAAAGTCATGTGACTCGCACATAATTCCCTCATATCTGTCAGCACTTGGGTGTTTTTATTGTTTGCTTTTGCTATTTTCAGTAGAGAGCTGTTTTACCTACAACAAGACCTGGAACTGTCCAACCAAATGATGTTCTTGTGCCTCTTTAAAGTGGCATTAAAGCTCGTAGCCTGCATAAATAAAGGTGGAGAAAACACCATAAAACGGTTACAACAAATGTATTAAATGTGCAGGATTTCACTGAGTAAATGTTCTGTTGTAAACCGATCTCACATCTGAACATTTTAACCGGACAAATACAAAGATAACATAAAGGATATGAAGGCTGAACAGTTTTCTGAAGAACCTGAGCAGAAAAAAAAAGAATTTTATCTCAACTCTGGTTTGAGGAGCGCTGCAGTGATTGGTATGTGTCTAATGTCACGTGACCCCTAGGACGAATGTCTGCTGAAATGGCTAACTTTAAGAGAGCTCAGGGTTTTGCACCCATGAGTGACAGGCACACAGAAATGAAGCAGAACAGGTCGACTCGAGCCTTAAAGAAACAATCGCTCAGGAAACAAACAAACAAAAATCTTATACAAAAGGGTCTGGTGCCTACAGGTCCATTTTAATGGGTCTGCAATGTTTTAGGTTGGTGAAACGTACTCATGGCAATTAGCCGCTAATATAGTGGACAAGTTCCTTTCCACTGGCAGCAAAGTGTAACGTTTTGGATGCGTCCCAGAATCATTACGTTTCGAGTTTATTTTTTATGCGCTATGCTTCCAAAACACGTAAAACTCAACAGTTTAGATCAGGCTAGACAGGAAGTCAAACACAAAAGCAGTATAAAATATCCAGAAACTTTCAAAATAAAAGTCACGTGCAGCTAAACGTACATCATTTCCCTCGTAGCCGATGTAAACGGAACAGAAAATAAACCACAGACCTGTTTGGACACATGCAGCTGTCTTTCTCCTTGCTTGTTATTGTGTGGACTTCTGAAACCACGACTGGTGTTGCACTCCTCCCGTGATTTTGTGACCTCATGGCATCAGCTGTGTGGAACGCTTTCGCTCCCATTTCGTGTCAGAATCGCTCCTGGTTGGGAATGAGCTCGCGGGTAAAACACTGCTATTACGTTACTTGCTGCTTTCACGTCCAGTGGAAACGGGTGAGTCTCATGCTACCACTAGAGTGAAAGCACCGCCAGCATTCAAAAGTGACCAAAACATCAGCCAGAAAGCAGGAACTGAGAAGTGGTCTGTGGTCACCATCTGCAAAACCACTCCCTTATTGGGGATGTCCTGCTAACTGCCTATAATTTCCACCTGTTGTCTATTCCATTTGCACAACAGCAGGTGAAACTGATTGTTGATACGTGTTGCTTCCTAAGTGGACAGTTTGATTTCACACAAGTGTGATTGACTTGGAGTCACATTGTGTGCGTTTCCTTTAGCTTTTTGAGCCGTGTATAAGACCACTCTTGTGTTTATGGGACACCTCTTCTTTGCTGCTGTCAGTAAAATAATAATAATATAATAATGCATTTTATATGAGGGTGCCTTTCTAAAACCCAAGGCCACCTTACAGAGAACAAGAACATTTAAAACAAACATTAATACAACAGTTAAGAGCAAAGCGGTGCATAAGAGCTAAAATCAGTTAATCTGAAGTGAGTATGCCTGCTTGAACAGATGTTTGGAGCTGTTTCTTGAATAGAGTGGAAGAGTCAGTGTTCCTAATGATTGTGGGAAGTGAGTTCCCGAGCCGAGGAGCAGAACAGCTGAATGCTTTTGGAACCTTTATTGCTGACTGGCCGAGGTGAACCATGTGACTTGCTTTGTTGCAGAGAGAGGAACTGCCTGCTGAAGGAGGCCGAGGTGCTTCATAAAGCCAGGTTCAACCACATCATCCAGATCTTTGGGATCTGCAACGAGCCGGAGTTTTTCTGTATAGTCACAGAGTTCATGAGCAACGGCTCCCTGGACCTGCTGCTCCATGAGGTACGAACACACCAGCTCACCTGGCCTGTTCGGCTACGGATGGTTGAACTTAAGTCATGAGCTCACCTCGGTTACCGTAGAGGGCGGCGCCATTCTTATGCTGCGTTACCTGGAACTCTTTTGTGCATCATGGATGAGGATATCTTCACATCTTTCTTGTAAATAAGAAGGAAAGTGAAACCTTGAAACAAGCAGTCTGTGGTGAAAGGGCTGGGGTGTGGGGGAACTCCCGTTTCTGTTTGAGGAACAAATCCTCTTCCACTTTTTTATCAACTCTCTCATTATTTCTTTCTTTTCTCTCCTGACATTTGTCCACCTGCAGAAGGACATGTATCCTGTCCTCGGCTGGCCTTTACGTCTCAGGATTCTGTACGAGATTGCCCTGGGGGTGAACTTCCTTCACAACATGACCCCACCCCTCTTACATCACGACCTGAAGACACAGAACATCCTGTTGGATGGGGAATTTCATGTCAAGGTTTGTTTTAGACACACGAGTCCCACAGCGGGTTTCTGAACACGTGTGCTGTCATGTTTGGATCTGTGCAATGAGCATTGGAAATCATACTGATACCACCACTTACTGCTGCTCAATCTAAATAAGTTTAATTTATTCAAATGTTTCTTAGCTAGCTCAGATATAGTATGTGTATATGTCACAGTGAAATGCTCAAACATAACGCCGTGCAGCTCTAATAACACATCTGTGAGCACCTAGAGTATTGTGACTGTCTCTTATTCCAGGTACAGTTTTAGCTCCATATCCTTGAACTGAGTCAGAGCTACAGTCGTTTTGTGTTTGGTACGTTGAGTCATCTTGAATCTGGTCAACTCTAGTTAATCAGTTGTAGATGATTGCTGACCCAGAGACTTTCCTTCAAACGTGTTTTGCAGTTGGTGAGATAACAACCCAACTAATGCAGTGAAACAAGCCTGGATGGGCAAAACCATTATCGTCTGCACATGTTCTCTGTCAGCTCCTGCCTTCCTACCAACCAGCTGCTAATCCTCTCTACAGATTGCAGACTTCGGTCTCTCTAAGTGGCGGCAGCTGTCGGTCAGTAAAGGTTCTGGGTCCAAGCCCACTGAGATGGAGGGCACGGTGATCTACATGCCCCCCGAGGAGTACGAACCCTCCAAGAACCGTCGGGCTGACGTTAAACACGATATGTACAGGTGAGAGGTCTGAGTGGGCGCCAGCTGGGCTGGTGGTATCTGAACACGTTATGTTTGGGTTTGTGATTAGTGAACGGCAGATTTCTGACCCGTCACGGTGAGCTGGTGAGCAGGAATCCTGTCAGATTTCTGACATACCAAACCAGAACGCTGCAGGGAGGCGGGTCAGATTCTGTTCATTCCAAATGAGTTGCATCATTCAAATAAAACCCAAGAGTGGTGATTATTATTACATAACTCCACCTTCCTCTGTGGCTGTCAGTCCCTTCTGCTTGTAGAGTTCCTAGCTTTTGGCCCAGAGGGATGGATTGTTGTCTATTCTCACACTTCCCCACGTGAAACCCCCTCTCTCTGGGGGGAATACCACCAGATGGTGGTGATGTAACTCTCACTTTTGACTCTTTCATCACAGCTATGCCATCATCATGTGGGAAGTTCTGTCCAGGCAGATCCCATTTGAAGGTAAGACATCACCTGTCACAGGTCTGCTTCTGTTGCTCTCTCATTCACTTCACCTGACTCTCTCTCTCTGTTCAGAGGTGACCAATCCCATGCAGATTATGTTCAGTGTGCTGCGTGGAAAGCGTCCAGACACCAGCCTGGACAGCTTGTCCGCTGACATCCCGAGCAGAGACACTCTGATCAGCCTGATGACCTGCGGCTGGACGGCTAACCCAGACGAACGGCCTTCCTTCCTCAGTAAGCTCAGACCAACGCCTCCACAGCTATTTGTGGACTAATGACGCTCTACTTGTTTATAGTTCTGGAGTGTCCTGTTTTACAGTTTGGAGCTAAGTATTTTTTCATGCTGAGTTGTGAAATCTGTATCAGATGTTGTTCTGACTATGCGTCAGCTTCCTGTAATGTTTTAATCATTTTTTAGTCCCATGTTGGACCGTAAAGCACAACAACAGTGCAACAAAATAAAAGATGCACAGCAGATAGTGGTGTTATAGCTGTCGGTGCTTATAGGAAGTCACATCTTCATTAGAGAAGCTGAGGCTCAAAAAGGTGGATTGATTGCATCAGCCCAATCGGGTTGGACCGACCTGATAGTGTCTGATTGGCCGTGCCTGTGTGTAGTTGTGCAGCAGCTTCTACAACCGGCTCAACATTTAGTTTCTCAAAGCATTTCTTTCATCTCACGACATCTCAAATGATAAACGAGACATCCAGACATCGTCACAGATGGAAGTTTCAATAGAGATGAGGAAGGCCTTCAGTTGTGTGCTTGTTGCTGTTTCAGAGTGTTTGATTGAGCTGGAGCCCATGGTGAGGAAGTTTGATGAAATCCACTTCCTGGAGGCTGTGCTGGAGATCAAGAGGTCAAAGGTCAGTCAGGAGTCTTTACTCTGGTCTTAATTTTAACTCCTGAAAATAGCTCTTAGTTAACATCTGTTGAGTTCTTGTTGTGAACGACAAGCAGCTACAGCTTCATCGTAGCTCATGTAGCAGATTTACTGTGCTTGATCAGCTGTGGCAGCCATCTTGGATTGGGTCGACTCCACAAGTTAACCAGCTGTAGAGAAACACACACACACACACACACACAGTTAAAGCCCACCTTCCTCCTCCTGGCAGCATGTGTTAATTAAAGTCGTTATCTTAAATAAAGTTGGGTTTTATGTTGGACCACCTGGTCAAGACATCAGTTTAGTTGGGACGATGGCAGCAGAGGAGTTAAGTGGTCGCCTTGCAACCGGAAGGTCGCAGGTTTGCGTCCCGCTCAGTCTGTCGCTGTTGTTGTGTCCTTGGGCAAGACACTTAACCCACCTTGCCTGCTGGTGGTGGTCGGAGGGACCAGAGGGGCTAGTGTACGGCAGGCCCTGCCTCTGTCAGTGCGCCTCAGGGCAGCTGTAGCTACGATGTAGCTCACCACCACCAGTGTGTGAATGTGTGTGTGAGAATGACTGATTGTGTTGTGAAGCGCCTTGGGGGGTTGTAGAACCCTAAGAAGGCGCTATACAAATACAGGCCATTTAGTAACTTTGGTAACTTTGTTTATAATTACATCTAAAATGATCTCATCTCTAAATGTTGAAACTGTGTGTAATTTTGACGGTGAGTAACTGAGACTAACAGATAGAAAATACCTTAGAATTCCCCCTGAAACAGCCTTCCTCTTTTTAATTCTCTCTCTCTTTTGTGTGTGTGCGTGTGTGTGCACATGCATGAGATCATTGCTTCCTCATGAAGCAGTTTTTAGTGTTTACAGCGTGTAAGCCGAGACCTTGTGGCCATTATTCATTCAGCAGAAGGAAAAGGAAATCTGGCCGGTGGTGTTTGTATTTATAAGTTAGCGTTTGATACGACTCTCCGGATCTTCAGGGTTTTGTCGTGGTTTGAGATTGACAGAGTGCTGATTGAAACAGCTTGATCTGCATTAGAAAACTTTAGGTTTGTGTTGTTTTTAAGGGAAGTAAAGAACACATTTACTCTTGTAGGTATCAGAATAAAACAATTTGCTTCAGAAACGCAGCAAGTCATTGTGAGGTTGTAATAACTATACTTCCTGTTATTGTTTTTCATTTATCGTGGTGGTTTCCTGTCTCTAACATCCACAGCTGATGCAGAGGTCGGGCTGTTGTTCTGCTCAGCTGGTGTGTGAGGAGAAGAAGAGCGAACACGAGTGTCTGAACATTCTGAAGGACCGACCCAACCTGTGGCCCATGGTCAGTATTTGCCCTTATCAGAGGGTTTCTGCTGAAATGTGAGGAAGAGGACACAGCCGATAATAATGCACAACTGACGTAGACTGTCAGCGTGTCCCAGGGCAGCTGTGGCTACAGTGTAGCTCATCACCATCGTTGCGTGTGTGACTGATTTCATTGTAAAGTGCTTTGGGTGGTTATAGAACTCTAGAAGACACTATTTCAAATACTTAACTCTTTGCCACTGTTGCCCCCTTATACCTATTTTCTCATTACTATGGTGACAAAATTAAATGATCACTTAAAAAAACGTTTAAAGCGGTAACCAGTGTTACAAAAGTAATTAATTACTGTAATGCATTGCTTTTTGCTGTAACGCAGTAATGTAAGGCTTTACAGAAAAAAAATCTGTAATATTTTACGCGGTACAAATGTCAGTAACGCGCATTACAACGTATTTTTAACCAGGAATCAATTAGTGGGTTTTCTTTGGGGTTCTAATTAGGGGTGTTCCAAAAAGGGTACTTTTCGATTCGATTTCGATTATGGGAGCTTCGATTCTTCGATTATAATGGTTGTTGGTTCGATTCGATTACTGGTGCCACGATTCTTCGATTATTGACATTTTTAATGCTTTTTTTTTCATACGAGATTGTCTTCTTCTTTGTCTACATTTGTAAATAAATAACCTATCAATTAACTCAGTTCCTCTAAAACTACTCTCAGTAAGTAAATACATTTTTTTTACATTTAACTATTTTTCAAAGACAAAATCTTATTTTATGACTGTATGACTTGTGTAAATATTTGCACTTTGACCAACTTAACTTCGATCAGGGAAAGCTTTAAACATTTAAAACCTGCTAGGGAAACATTTTCTCTCTCCTTCCTTTACTTTATTTAACAACAGAACATTATTAGAAAACAGTTCAATAACATGCAAAACAACATGTTATCACCTCAACTGTCTTACAGCTTTTGAGATATTGAATAACATTTAATTTCTACTGGTAACAATGTAATGGTGGCATGTCTATAATGTACGGGTTGGCAATAATCCAGTTTAAATTACGTTCACAGATAGAAGTGTTTGTGAATTACATAGTACAACGGCTTGCCATAGGCGTGGAGCGGTGTGTTGCGCAATCTCGTAGCAACAACAATGTCGTGAGTCCCGGTAGCTGCTGTGGCTCTGCTCCATAGCGCTGCAGACAGCTTCGAATAAACAGGATGGTGGGACTTTTCTTCCGCTTGTAGAGTTTAGTCATTCTTAGTTCCAAGATCATCGTGTTTTTTTGGAACCCACGGCGTGAGTCTGCTGTCCGCTAGCTTAGTTAGCATTAGCCAATCTGCCCGTAGCTGCGCGTTTGATCCCAAACTTTGGACTGTTTCTGCTGGTTCCTCTATTTTCCTCCACAGCACCTAGATTACCACATTGTACGCCAGTAAAAAGCATCTTCCTTACACAAAAACAAATAAAACATACATTTGTTAAGGCCCCGGTTACGTGTATTTTTTTAGTACCGGCTTTGCAACAAAGCTTTCACGTTATTTATTTTTTTAAGCATCAACGTTCATTAATCGATTCTGAATCCTCAGTGAAGCTTTGCGATGCATCGCCACATCGATGAAATGCACCCACTCCTAGTTCTAATTATGGGGGAGCCTGAAAAATGGTTCAGTTTCCATATTACATTATTTATATGGACTCTCGGCGCACCAGGACTTCTTTTGAGCAGAGAGGACAGAGGCCGCTGATGGTTCATGCACTCCTGGCTGCACGCACCGCGACCTCGGTAACATTCTCAAAGTCACAGCACCAAAAGAAAACGCGATCGTTCATGTCCGCTCTCTGATCTTTTATTCGTGCCTGACGCACGCTGCCTCAGCGGAGCTCATCTGTGTCCTGGTGACATCACCTCACTGCTGTGGACGCGCAGTGCACATTTTGCAGATTCCTGAACTGCTTATTTCAAAAGTAGCTCATGATGTGAAAAAGTAGAAAATCCAGGAAGCTGTTTTTTTTTTTGGGAAAATTGAGAGGAGATGCAGGAAGATAAGAGACAGGACAGGAAAATAGTCAAATAAAAAACGAGAAAACTAAATAAAGTGCTTGAAAATGGTAAATGGCCTGTATTTGTATAGCGCCTTCTTAGGGTTCTACAACCCCCCAAGGCGCTTCACAACACAATCAGTCATCTACCCATTCACACGCTGGTGGGGATGAGCTACATTGTAGCCACAGCTGCCCTGGGGCGCACTGACAGAGGCGAGGACACCGGTCCCTCCGACCACCACCAGCAGGCAAGGCGGGTTAAGTGTCTTGCCCAAGAACACAACGACAGCGACAGACTGAGCGGGTCACGAACCTGCGACCTTCCGATTGCAAGGCGACCACTTAACTCCTCTGCCACCATGAAAAGGAAAAAGCAGTTTTACCCACTACACATTTTTAACATAATAAAGCAATACTTCATAAGCATGTAATATTTATATTAGTGCTGTCATGAGATTAATTTTTTTAGATTAATTAATTATGACCTGTAATTAATTAATCTAATCTTTTTTAATCTCACCTACTGATGGCTGAGAAAAGCCCTCATTTTGATGTATTTTTATTTAAATTCATTACATTATTGTGGCAGACTAAAAGATTAATATATAACAAAACAACTGTCTTTATAAAGTCATTTATTGTTTAACAGACTTCTAAAACTTCCTTTTACATCACCAAGGCAGAATAATACTGTGCTCTTTTGTCAGTCCTGAATAATTAGAAATTAAACATAAAACATCAGGTCCATATAGAATAATCTAAGTTAACACATCAAGGATGCTTTTTGAGCAATGCAAATAGTGATCACAGAACTTGTTACTAAAACATTTATCTGAAATTAAAATAGACCTGTAAATTACAGTGCTGTATGTTAGCATATCAACACTGACAGTTTAGCACAAAATATTACTTTTTTCACAAAATCTGACGTGCGCTATGGCATGATAGTTAAATATAATTAAAAAAAATAAAAATTTAAAATAAAAAATCCCAACAGGTAGGCTAGAAAAGTCCCAGTAAAGTTATAGATTAAAAATGAGATTAACTCGATTAAAAAAAAAATAGTGCACTAAATGTGGCTGTGATTAATTAATTTCAATTAATCTGATAATGTGACACCCCTAATTCATATATTTGTTAAAACTCAGATCACCTTCAAAACTCAGTTCTGCACCCAGGGCCGTATCCAGGCATTTGGGGACCAAGGCAAAATACAGGGTGGAGCCACCCCCCTTCCCCACACACACCTGCTCCCCACACGCTCAGTTAATTTTAAGATGGCAGCGCATGCTAAGCGTACAATTTGCTGTTGCATTTAATAAAAATTCATTTTCTGGGGGTCCTGGCCAGCTTTGGGCACATTCATGCCCAGGAGCAATCATAATCCAGCCCTGACGGAGGTGATCAGAAGGACCTGCAGAGCAAAATCTTTTTGCTCCTGGGTGTGTCTAGAGTTCTAGGCTACACAAGATCAGCAGAAGAGAAATGTTCAAGCAAAATGTTTCACTTCCTGTAGTCAGACAGAGCAGAGATGAGTGAACCTGCAGCTGATCTAACGTTATAGAACATACGTCCATTACTTTAAGTTTGTGAAGAATAAGGATATGAAGAACATTGTAGTCAAATGCTCTGTTGCTTCCAGCTGATCTGATTACATGACATCTTACTATCAGCTGGAAGCTCAAACACAGAAAACAAACAAAATTACAAAATAAAATATTCTGACATTTTTATACTTTATATCTTAACAAAAATACATTAGAAGTAAATTAATTCATTAATTGGCTCATACAATAGGAGTGCTTGATAGTTGATCAGTTCATTTTATTTTAGAAGGTCACTCATCTGAGCAGAACCTCCCTGAACCGTCTACAGGTGGTCCAGAATGCCTGTGCTAGGCTGCTGACCAAGTCCTCCAAACACACCCACGTCACCCCGCTCGTCTTCACTCAACTCTAGCAAAACCTTGTGAGACTTCATATCTACCGCTTTTTCAACCCTGAACTACTTTAATAACCCAAAATTCCCTCCAATCTGACGGCCAATCAAACCAACGGACGACTCGCTATTCACCCTGGAACATGGCGCCGCTGGGTTTTGCCGCTGCCGCATGTCGCCTCCCGTGTGTCAGGTTATCAAAACGATAGCGATGAGTTTTGCTGATCGTGGTCGTTTGTCGCCTCCCGTGTGTCGAGCCCATTAAACTACGAGCAGATTGGCTGATGATAATGCTAGCGGGTAGCATGCTCACGATCAAGTGGGGTTCTGGAAAAACCAGATGATTGTGAAACTAAGAATGACTAACCTCTACAAGCAGAAGAAAAATCCCCACCGTCCCGTTTATTTGTAGATGTCTGCAGTGGTATGGGGCAGAGCTGCAGCAGATGCCTGTTTGTTGCTGTTCCAAACTGCTGCAGGCATATGGCAGGCCATTGTAGTATCTAATTAACAAACGCTTCTATCTTTGAGTATAATTTAGACTGGATTAATGCCAACCCGTACATAATACAATAGATATGCCACCATTAAATTGTTACCAGTAGAAATTAAATGTGATTAGCATTTCCAGTAGCTTACTGAACATGTTGATGAAATACATTAAATTCTACTGATCATATGTGGATCTATCTAGATTGTTATTTAGACTAGGATGAATGATTTTAATACAAACCTAAAATGTTACTGAAATACACTAGTTATAAATATCAGATGGGAAAGAGGGAACTAGACAACACTAATTTATTATTGAGCCTTTTATAATTTTGTTGTTTTATTTCATTATTTTAGCAGCAGACCACAGTCTTGTTTCACTTGAAACGTTCTCATATACAGTTTCAGCATCTTACATTAAAAAAGTAATTGAGTTAGTGACTCAGTTTCCACATTGTAAAAGTAATTAGTTACCTAGCAATGTAACTGTGACATTACTTGTATGTTCTATAACGCAGTTACGTTCTATAATATCTATAACATCAAGATATTTTTAACTGAATGATTCTGACTATCTAGAATGAACAAATCAGATATCTGACATGTTCGTTCAGTTAGAATGTTCTCATGGATGTCTGGAATGTTAATTTCTACTAGGAACAACAGAACTATAGGTAACTCGAGGTGAATCAGGAGGAAGCCAGGAAACAGTTTATTCTGGTGGATTGAGAGGAGAAGCAGGAAGATCAGAGACAGGAAAATATTCAAATAAAAACAAGAAAACTAAACAAAGTTATTGAAAATGAAAATGTTGGTAGATTTATCCCACTATATCTTTTTACCTTCATAAAGCAATAATAAGCGTGTAATATTTATATATTTGATACAACTCAGATCACCTTCAAAATTCAGCCCCACATCCAGGGCCGTATCAGGGCATTTTGGGGGCCAAGGCAAACAGACCACCCACCCACCCCCCGTCACTGGGCTCCCCCAGAATCCTATGTGTAATTCAAACCCTGCCCAGGAGAATTAATTATAGTGTTTGCAAAAACACCTCAGTTTACATATGAATTGTTCTAGAGCCATTTTATTGGCAGAATCTGATATTTTAGCTCTAAGCCAGGTGTTCTGATAGAACACCAGGAAAAAAATGGGTCCCAACGTGGTTTGTGTGGCGTCATCGGTAGGCACAGATCCCCTGTCCTCATTTTTGGAAATGGAAATATGGTCACCCTACCTTCTATACACATCTCCACACTAGCAGACTCCAGCAACTAAAGTCCGACCTGTGGTGAGATTTTTCCCATCATGCAAAAACTACAGCAAGAAGATGACTCTGCCTTCACAAGGAGCATAAAGGAGAACATTTGGAATGATTTTTCCAAACGATACCAGGTACAATTGATTATCATAAATAAACTGACAGTTATAATGCAGGAAACTGTGTGCGATTAATTTTCTTCCACCTATTGAACTACTCGGGAATTGATAAGGGAATTGATAAGGAATTGGATTGATAGAATCGACAATGCCATTGATATTGATAAAAACCTATCAATTCCCACCCCTAATTCCTACTAGTGCCGTTGTTATTATGGATATCCTTAATTATAATTTCTATAGTAACAACATATCTGTTCATGTCTTCATTTGCTATTTTGACTAATAAGAATACAATTAGTACCAGAATAAATTAAATAGTTGTTACGGTATATAAAATAGGATTTACAGAGAGGTCCGATTCTTGATTAAATGTTAAAATGGCTTGCCATACACTTGGTATCCTCTTGCCTGTACTGCTTTCACTCATATCCTGATCCTTCTGCAGCTCTGTTTATTTGAACCGCTGTGCTTCTTTCATTATAGTAACGGAGTAACGCGCCACTTTACATGCGCAGTAACGGTAACGGCGTTGCAACGATGGGAAAAGTAATTAATTAGATTACTCTGTTACCAAAAAAATAACGCCGTTAAACTTGAATGCCGTTACTCCCCAACACTGGTCATATAGAATATTTGATTAATCAACAGAGGGTTCAATAGAATATTTGAATAATAAAATATTGGATAGCTGCCTGCAGCCCTAATCAACTGTGACTGTTTTAACATTCTGGTGCTGTCTGGTTAATGGGAGGCGTATGCAGGTGAAACTGGAAAAAGTAGGATATGGTGCATAAGTTCATTTATGTCAGTAATTCAACTTAAAAAGTGAAACTAATCTATGAGACTGACTCATTCCATGCAAATCCAGATATTTCAGCCTTTATTTGTTATAATTGTGATGATGTTGGCTACAGCTGATGAAAACCTCACATTCAGAATCTCAGACTATTTGAATATAGTGAAAAGGTTCAGTATTCTAGACTCAAAGTGTCTGCAGAGGGTTCCTGAGCCTTTAAGCCTAATTTATACTTCTCCGTTTTTGTCAGTATGGACGGACGGACCGCCATTATCCGTCGTTGCAAGAGTTCTCCAGCAGGCCTGCAAGGTCGGACGGAGTCGAGCTCTCTTTTCTAAACATCCGTCCAACGAGACGGAGAGTGCAAGCTTGTGATTGGTCAGAACGCCGCTTCTTTAAATACGTCACCAGCTCCGCCTCAAAAATAAAAAGAGAGCCGACGATATCTAGCGGCAAACACGGAGCAGCTTTAAGAATACCTCGCGGTAAAACTCCGAAAATATGAACGTTTATTCACCCGTGACTGGAGGAGTGTAAAGATGCGCAGCAAGCGTTTTATTCGTGGACGGAAATGACGGAACACCTGGTTTAGAGGTGGCGAGCGCATGAAGAGGTGGAGGAGAATGAGGGACAAGTGCGTCCGTGTTAAAAAGTCTCTTAAATGCAAAAAAGCACAATATAAACTGCACATATAAACTGTAAATGCACTATTTTGGACCGGACACATGACAGGATGCCCCAGAAAAGCGCTACGCCCTCTGTTGTCCTGGCGGGGAACTGCTTTGCAGCACTCTCCAGGTGACGGAGAAGTTCGAGAGCAAAACGGTTCCGTCAATGCGTGTCTCTGCCTCGGGGAGCTGACGGAGAAGTAGAAATTAGGCTTTAGATGGTCTCTCAGTCTGAGCTGGATTACTGACATTAATGGAGTTTTTAGACTAACTATGATGCTGAGAGGGTCTTAGTGGTTAGGGTTTGGTTTGATGTGAGGTGTTTCTAACACACAGCTGTTGTTCGTTGTCAGGGAGGCTCCACGTCGGCTTCTGGCTCGGGTTCCTGCTCCTCCCAGGACACAGACATCTCTCTACCAGGAGTTCTCACAATCAGCAATGCTCCCCCATCTAAACGTAAGCAGCAACATTCACCAGAGCCAGAGCTCTGGTTTAGGACAGCAGTTCTGAACGTGGAGACAGCCTTCCCACAAACTGCTTTAATGAGTCAACATCCCCATGAGAGGTTGTTATGAACGAAACCAACTTTAGAACAATTTAAGGAAGTGTTTTAACTAGATGAAGGTTTAGTTTGACTATCACTTTCCTTCTGAGTATGTCTCACTTCTCCTTCTTCTACTCCTGTTGATGTAGAGAGCCTTCCCTCGTCATTCATCGCTCCTAACCTGGAGAGTCCGGAGTCTCTGAAGGACCCCTGTCAGGGCAACAATGTGAATGGCTTCCAGAGCGCCAAGCCACTGAACGATTTAAACATACCAGTCAAACCCGTCCCACCTGTCTTGGAGTTAGATGCTCGGATGGATAACCTCACCCTCTTAGGTACGTGTGTCCCTGTTTCCTGTTTCATGTCTGGTTGAGAGAGGAAGTTCTGAGGTTTTGTCTTTTTTATTCACCATCTGGGAAATGTTTGTGTATTTTTGTGAAAGACTAAGGCTGGGCGATTAATGGAGTGGGCGAGTTAGCACTGACGACACCAACAAGTTTTAAATCACAACTTATAAAAGGAACTAAACACAAAGATCAAATGCTGACGTGGGAGCCATGAGGAACTGATCCCTGACCCCCAGTGGCTGGATCCAGGATAGGTTTCACTTAAAGTGAATGAGAAAATGACACCTCAGATCCAAGTTTCCAAGTGTTGATTCACATAGTTCCTAACTTTGCTGTTGCATGGTCAGATAATTGGATAAATTGTGTTAGCAGCTCTGTCTCCACCTGCTAAAGCACACCTGTCCATCCCTCTGCCTCTGTCCCAAGTCAGTGTCTCTTTTCAGCCTCAGGAGACAAAGTTCCTGTCTGCTGGCACTTAACAAAATTCCATCTATGACTCAGAAGTGTTTTATGTAGTTATGTTTGATTTTAAACATTTTTGTGAAAAAGTAAACTTGGGATGTCCCACAGTTGTAATGAGAAGCTGTGAGGGACAGTCTCTAAGATCACTGGGGTCCTTCAAACCTTTGAAAGTAATCTGGTCCTGTGAGCTGAGGGTATCGGTACGCCCTTAGTAGGGCTGGGCAATAAATCAAAAATTTATCGTTATCGAAATTTCTGGCTCTTATCGATATCAATTTTCCCCAAATACATTTTGGTAATAAAAAAAAAATAGAAAGATGTGTGTGGGTTGGCGACGTTCATGTCCCTTTAAGAAGCTGTACCACCTCAAGTCACATGACTTGACTCAACATAATACACGTGACAGCCCCCTCTAGTGGACAACTTTTGTTTCTATCCCTTAGTGTTGTGAGATAGGACAGATTACTCCAGTTCAGTTAGAAAAACATTATTCTGCCCTCCCTGAACGTCTCGGCACAGTTTGGCGGACAGATACAGTTTTTCAATGAAGGGCGCAAGCTTGAAGGTTCAGGCTGTTTATTTGTTGCCTCTCGAATGAAAACTCTGTAAAACTGTAAACATACAAAAAAAGTGCAAAATAAATGACATATTTTAGAAGTTTTATACGTTTATGCATAACTAGATCACAACATATGCTTATATAGCCGTCTGAACACAGCTAGCTTCTTCAAAGTAGTTTTTAACAAGTGCTAGCAAAAAGTCAGCTAGCTTAAAGAGGATCTAGAATGTAAACCAACATTTTCCTTGTTGAATAAGACAGCTTGGGTGGTCAACAGCAGCATGCCAAAAAGTCAAAGCCGTGTGTGACCTACTTTTTATGTAAATTAGAAAGTTGAAAAAGGCGAGAGAAAAACTTCTGTTCTGAGAAAGCCTTCCTTAACACGTCACTAGGGGGAGCCACGCCTCCTCAAACCTGCATGTGTCTGAGGCCTTCTGGGGAAACCAACCAATCAGCAAGCAGCTCGTTATCATATTCATGTCCTGGCCCAGTGGGAGGGGCTAACAGCTCTTTTCACAGCAAGGCTGGTTTAGGGGGTTTAGAATGGCCTGTATCAGGACTCCTGGGACAGATGAAAGCCTAAAGAACATTTCTGATGCTTTTTAGAGGCTCAAAGCTGTTTTAGATTGTTGATTAACTGCATTCTAGGACCACTTTAAGGCTAATGTCTATGGGAAAACACATTCAATGCTAACGCTTAGCATCTACAACAAAGACTCCCAAATAAAACACAACATTCACAGGAAAGAAGTTAACACAATGTCAGTCTGTATTTATATACTTACAGTCATACATTTCCTACGGTGCCCGTCTGGTGACATTGAGAAAAAAAATTAAGTCGTGGCCATGACTTACTAACTCATTCACTGCCATTGACGACTTTGGATTTCAAATGACTACTTTAGTCGTCAATTGTGTTTTTTTCACGGGGTGGGCGTTAGAACGAGCCCCCGCACATTGAAAACAAACATCACGTGTCTAAAGCTGATCTTCATCCGTGTATGTCACACGTCACGTGATCAGGCGGCAGGAAAATTAATGAATTAGGAGATCGTTTTGGGACGCTGCTGTGAAAAAAAGCAATACACCAACCGGAAATGCTTCTGCAGCAGCGCTTCGACAACAGATTGTGAAAGAACGGATAACGCTAGAAATACGCCGATTCTTCCTGATGTAAGAAGTGAGTCTACTCTTTCTTTTGGTAGTTTTGGTGTTTACATGATCATAGAGCACAATGTTCTGTGACTCTTCAAAAAACAGTAAAAACGCTCAAAAACGTTGGCCGTCAGGGGCATTCTGATCAGAACATGGATGGCAGTCACTGACTTCATGCGTGAGGGATTTGTTCCAGAGCTTGGCCTTCCTGAAAGACCAAAAATAATTACCTTGTAGCTAACATTAGGTTTAAGAATACTCACCAATTGTTTATTAATTAATCAAATCATCCAATGACGCAGGTGATCCGTCTTTCTTTCTGGACAGGGGCGATTAAATAAAGTGTGTTGTCTCCCCTCCTTACCGTTCCATCATTCCGTCTTACCTCCATGGGCCTCAGATCCTTCAGTTGCTCTGCTCCTCACCTCTGGAATTCTCTGTCACAAGCCATCCAGAACTCTGACTCCCTCTCCACCTTCAAATCTAAACTAAAAACTCACCTCTTCAAGACTGCACACTGTTTATGAGACAGTTCTATTGTTCTGTATTCCCTAGGCCTAGGGTTTTTATGAGTGATTTGTTTGGGTTAGGGTTTTAACTTGATTTCTGTTATTTTGTTGTACAGGGACCTCGAGTTCCCTGAAAGGCTCTTTAAATAAAATGTATTATTATAATAATAATAATAATTATTATTATTATTATTAATAAATGGAGAAGAAAACGGTTCAGTCCTTTCCTTTTTTTAAATCTCTGCTGTCGTTCTGTTGCAGCTGATCAGTCCCCCCCTCTGAGACACTCCCCTCCGTCCCAAGGCCCCATCGCCCGCTGGATCTCGATGCGGCGTGAGGAGATCGTCTCCCAGATGACGGACGCTTGTCTGAACCAGAGTTTGGATGCGCTGCTCGCCCGCTCTATGCTGATGCGAGAGGACTATGAACTGGTGGTGAACCAGCCCACGCGCACCGCCAGGGTTCGCCAACTGCTGGACCACTGTCACAAACATGACGAGGACTTCTGCCGAATTATCGTCCGCAAGCTGCTGGACAACAAGCAGGGAGGCCTGCACCCGTACCCGCCTGAGGTCAGCTCGCCGACTGGAGCCGCCATCCCCAGTGTGCCCTCTCTGTCCATGTCCTGCAACATCCCCAGGAACATGTAGCAGCAGCAGATGACACGACTTTACACTACAGCTGGCTGCTTATGTTGTCATGGTTACAAGAGAGAGACGAGCCGGCTGAGCAATAAGTCAAAGCTGCACATCTAACCCCCCACCCCGAGACCAGGGGTTTGTCCTGTTCTGACTGAATCAGCGGTTTTATTTAATGTGATTTATTTATGCTCCTTTAGTCAAAATGCTGTGTGTGTGTGTGTGTGTGGGTGGGTGTGTGTGTGTGTGTGTGTGTGTGGGTGGGTGTGTGAGAGTATGAAAGTTAGGTGGAATAAGGTGATCGGTATTCCTGACTGTGAGGCTTTGGCTCTCATCCGGATGCTTCCAGAGTCGCTTTTCCTGCAGGAACTCTCATCTGATGTTTTGGCCTTTTGAAGACGTTCACTAAGTAAAGTAGAGCTGAAACACCTGAACGAAGCAAAGCCGGTGTCTCCCTGGACGTCTGTTGGTGAGGAATCATAAATGACATTTGTGATGAAGTCATTGTTTTCATGTGGGCGTTTGCTCCCCTTAGTGGTGTAGTGGGGGTACTTCAGCATTTCTGTCAGAACAACCTCTGAAATACAAGAAAAGAAAGGTAATCTGGACCAAATGTGAACACGGTGATGAAAACATTCACTTGACCTCTAGTCACCAGGCCCAAGTGAGCCGGTTTTTCATAAACGTCTGTCGAACGTGTCGTATACACCAGTGCATTGTTATTCCACTGTTTTGGGGATTCTGTGTTTCCGTTAAGTCACAGACCAGTTGCAGCTTGGTGAGACTGGCTTTAGTCTGCCTGCTCAAAACAGGAAGTCACACATATCTTTAATTTTTTCTACTGTAGCAGCAACTCTTGTAAATAAAATAAATTTGTGTTTGTGACACCTGCTATCACAAAGGTATTTGCTAAATAATGCACATTATTATAAGACAGTAGCACCATTTTATATAAAAATAAAAGCTCTTCGTGTGAAGCTTTTGTCACGGTCAGGTTTGTTTGTATAGCACATTTACAGCAACCCCAAAGTGCTGAACATGAGCACATTCAATAAAATGAGAATTAAAGGTACACATAAGACTAACACACCATTCATAAAAGTCAAAATAAAAAAGTTGGCATTTTGTTTCCGTCACATAAACATGATGATGATGAACGGCTTCACCAACGTGTGAAAACTGATTATGTCCACCTGATGATGTCATTCAGTGTTTTTCTGTTTGAGCAGAACTCAAAAATCCAAACGGTTGCATTTATTCCGTTTTCTGACGCTGGGTGTGTTTAGAAAAGCCTCCCTGTCGTTCCTGCCTCCACTTCCTCTAGTTGGCGGTCAGATACCTGCTGCTGCTTCGGTTACAGTAACAACCACTCACATGAACTTGTCTTGGTCTCGTTTCTGTAAAGAAACTCCCGTCCTCGTCACAGCTGAGGTGAGTCGTTTAAATGACAACAGGAAGTCCATAATTCGGCCTTGTCTATGAAATCTGTGCCTGGCCCTAAACCCAAAAATCCTGCTAATTTATCAGCCTGTATATGTTGTATTATATTTTATACTGTCCATCTTTTTATGCTCATACAGAAAATAACTTCAGTCTGACTGGAGTTGGTTGGTGTGCGGCTGTAATGAACATTTTTCACGTGATGTATCGTTCTCCATTAAACAAATGCTGTTTTGTACCTCAGTCTGCTGATGTTTTCATTTTTATCACCCCTCAACAAAAAGGCAGGAGATAAAGTGTGTATGTGTGTGTGTGTGTGTGTGTGTGTGTGTGTGTGTGTGTGTGTGTGTGTTTGTTTGTTAGCAAGTGTAAATAATCTGAGGAACGTTCTGGGAGTCAAACTAACACTAAAGCATGGTGGTGGTGGTGTGATGGTCTGGGGCTGCTCTGCTGCTTCAGGACCTGGACCGCCTGATGGAACCATGAATTCTGCTTTGTAGCAGAACATCCTGAAGGAGAACGTCTGACCTTTGACCTTAAACAGGACGTTCCAGCTGTCAAATCCTCGGATGTGTCAGAATTCAGACGATCCTGTAGGAAGAGCAGGACGAAAGTCCTCCACAGAGTCAGCAGTTATCAGAGACAGCTAGAAGGCTTAGGAGTCACTGACTTTATCACAGCGTTGTAGCTAGTTAACTTTTAGAGTCAACCCAAAAGGTTTCCACAGCTACACAACACAAAAACAGTCAGGTTTACAGATGCAGACTAAATCATCATCAGATGATTTTAGTTTAAAGCTCTGACCTGAACAACTGTAATAATAATACATTTTATTTGAAGCACCTTTCAAAAAACTCAAGGTCACTGTGCAATCAGCTTGAAATAAAACATTCAAGACAAAAGAATAATTTACATTAAAATGACTAGAAAATGTAAAACCCAAATAAAACATCAGATAAAACACCAATAAACGTTACAGTGAATGAGCAATTTTGAACAGATTAGTTTTGAGATTAGTCTGGAATTGGTGAAGGGTGGTCATGTTCCTAAGGGGGGCAGGTAATGAGTTCCATAATGAGGGGGCCGATCTGCTAAATGCTCGGTGACCCATTGTGACAAGTCGTGCTGGTGGATTAATTAAGTTGATGGAAGCAGAGGACCTGAGCATGCGAGAGGGTTTAGTGACTTGTACAAGCTGTGAGAGATATGGGGGGCAAGATTATGAATGGCCTAATATGTTAAAACTAAGATTTTGTAATTGACCCTGAATTTTATTGGCAGCCAATGAAGCTGCTGAATAAAGGGGGTGATGTGATCAGACTAGGGTGTTTTGGTGATCATACGAGCAGCCGAATTTTGGACCAGTTGTAGTTTATGTAGTGACTTTTAGGGCAGACCAAAGAGACGTGAATTGCAATAGTCCAGGCGGGAGGTGACCAAACTGCTGACTAAAATGGCAGTAGAGTGATTTGACAAAAATGAACGCAGGCGGTTAATGTTTCGTAGGTTGAAGTAAGCTGCTCGAGTGACAGAACTGATGTGAGACCGGAAAGACAACGTGCTGTCCAGGATTACACCAAGGCTTTTTATGTGATCTGTGCAGGTAACGGAAGTGTTGTCTATTAGTACTGAGAAATTTGATGCCTTCGCTATTGCAGTTTTCATGCCCATGAGAAGGACCTCAGTTTTACTGGAGTTCAACTTCAAGACATGTAGTTTTTCATATATTTATATTTTAAAGACTTACTTGTCCGTGAAAAGTTCATCAACGCTGCATCAGCCGAGGTGCTTCCTTAAATTTGAAGCACGTAAGCGGTAGTCTAACGCTATTGGTTAGTTCTGGTCGACCTCGGTTTCCTATTGCACGGATTTTACAGGTCAGGAGGCGGGCTTAGTAAAAAAAAAGAAAGACGTATTGCTTACATTATATCACACTACATGAAAAGACAATCACTTTTACAGATTTCTGAAAAATCACACATAATTCCTGAAAGGGGAAAACTCCGGATTGCTGCTTTAAGTGTTTTGGTTGCATATTGTTTATTAATAAAAAAGAATAAAGGAGCAATGTAATGCATCGCCACAGGCTAAACACTCCCAGAGTTACCACAAGGACCGTTTTGGTGTGCCACCCCAAAATTTTCTTTGATCCCGTCTGGCCACCCTTATCAACATTATCTGGAGGCGGCCCTGTGTAGAAGGAACAGTTCCTTTTACTGAGTAATGGGACTATAACAGTTAATATGATCCTCTGGCATTAAGGAACGTTTGTGTTGCCATAAACAGATCAGGTAACATCTAGATTTTACTCTGAGACCAAAAACAAATTATCATAAAATCATCCTTCAAATGTAAATGATTCTAACCATCAGGTGCGTCTGACTGGAGCTGGATCAGGGTTTTGACCCGTCTGCTCCAGGGCGTCTCTTGTCTGAACATGCCATGTGTGTCAGTGACTGATGGTGACAGCTGGTGTGTCTACTCGGGTCCACTAGAACCTTACTGAAGGTTCTGTAACAAAGGGATTGTCTGAATTCTTCACACAGGATCCAGAGCAGTTCGGTTCCCTCTGTGTTAGAACCTTAAAGTGTCCCCGGGGACAGAAAAAGGATCTGTTCACCTCTGAAAATAGCCCATGACAGGCGGGGGAGGGAGTGAGTGTGTGCTTGGCCCGGTTCTGGAAAACACAGGTTGTGTTTGTGCTAGAAGGGATTGCACCATCGAGCGACTGTTGCTGCCCCTCAGATGTGATCCCACCAGGGTCGGGCTGGTGGATCAGAGGTGTCCTGCTGACCCATCAGGAACCTTACAGGAGCAAGCAGACGTAAACAAGCTGAGCTGGCTGTCGCTCTTTTATTCTGTGAGTTTTAAGCTATCTGAGATCCAGTTTGGGACCCAAAGACTGAGACGTTCTCAGGAACCCGAAGCGTCTGGTACCGGTGGGTTTGAACAGTCCCATGTAACTGTTGCTGCTTTAGCTGTTGCATCAGTGGCGTTGCACTAATGGGGGACTTAAGGCAGACCATCGGGGTCATGTCCCAGACCATTTGTCCGAGCTCAGAAGCTGCCTCTGAGGAGGACCTGAAGGCTCCCAGTGGGGGTCAGGAGAAGATGCAGATGAAGAGGGAGATTTCTCTCCTTAATGGGATCTGTCTAATTGTTGGTAACATGATAGGTTCTGGAATTTTTGTGTCACCAAAGGGAGTTCTGATGTACAGTGCCTCATTTGGGCTGTCGCTGGTGATCTGGGCTCTTGGGGGTATCTTCTCGGTGTTCGGGGCCTTGTGCTACGCTGAGCTTGGGACTACCATCCCCAAGTCTGGAGCCAGCTACGCCTACATCCTGGAGTCATTTGGAGGCTTCCTGGCCTTCATCCGTCTGTGGACGTCCATCCTGCTGATTGAACCGGCCAGCCAGGCAGTTATCTCGCTGACCTTCGCCAACTACCTGGTGGAGGCGTTCTACCCAACCTGCCAGCCGCCATATGACGGGGTCCGACTTATCGCTGCAGCGTGCCTCTGTAAGAAACCCCCTTGTGTGTGTGTGTGTGCGTGCGTGCGTGCGTGCGTGTGTGTGTGTGTGTGTGTGTGTGTGTGCGTGCGTGCGTGCGTGTGTGTGTGTGTGAGTGTGTGTGTGTGTGAATGAGTCTAGTAAAGTGCAGTGTTATCAAATGAAGGTTTAAACTCTGGGTTTTTATCTTAGTCTGCAGGAAAAAACATGCAGAAATGATTCTATAACATTATAAGCTTTTGATTTTAGTATCTAATTTTAATTGGATAATTTGTCGCCTGCAGGAAAAAAATTTAAATTGATAGGATCAAATAAATAAATATACACGACAAAGTAAAGCTACAAGTTGCACCCTTCACCTATAATGATAAAAAATAAAATATTTTCCATTTATATTGTGCTTTTCTGAGTTAAAGGACTTCAAAGCACTTTACCCTGCAGTAAGTCATTCACCAATCTAAACACTGAAGGTGATAAGCTACATCGTAGCCACAGCTGCCCTGAGGCAGTCTGACAGAAGCCACTGGTCCCTCCGACCACCACCAGCAGGCAAGGAGTGTGAAGGGTCTTGCCCAAGGACACAATGACAGACAGGGATGTAGCCTGGGCCTAAACCCACGTGTTACAGGGTGACTGAGCCACCATCGCCCCACAATTGACCTTTCGTGGAGCCCCGCCCCCCTTAGTTACTGTTACCAAGTCCGACAGTAAGTGGATCAAATACTGCAGCTCCACAGATTTCCGCGATGGAAAGAAGTAGACAGATGCGTGTCAGCGACATTTTTTGGAGCAATTCCTCCTCAATATCATCCAGATCAAGGCAAAAGGGTTACAGTATGCAGTGGAGGGATACATTAGTGTCGGCTCCGCTGAGCGAAGCGTAGCAGGGAACAAGGAGTTGGGAGTTTGGGAGAAGGTTCGGTGTCCAGGGACACGTGGATCCGAGAAGCGGTGGCGGCGACTCGGTGTCCCTGTGAGCTGTCAGATGTCAGATGTCAGATGATCTGAGCTGCAGGCAGCTCTAATGGAGAAAAGCTCCCGGCGCTCTGCATCGCTCAGTTGATCATCTCAACTGAGTCTCTTTATAAAATGTAACTTTTTATGCCCGTGTTTACTTTCATTTTCATTAGTTCCCGGCCGGAGCTCGGCATTAATTCATCACATGATCATGACACCACCCACTGTTGCGCCAAGGCTTAATGTGCGTTTATAAGACACACGGTTGAGGTAATATTACGCTGATTTGCCGGCACGGTGTGTCTTATAAAGGGTCCTGGATAGTCTGGGAGGCGGACCTCCACCCAGCCGTGGGCGAGGGGAGCACTCATGCTTGGCTGTTGCTGGTTGAGCTCGATGAGGAGGTTCTGAAGGGAAACGAAGGAGACACGACTACTATCGAGGCTAATGCTTGGTAGTAAATTAGGCTTAGCTTCATCATTTTGTTTGGAGTTGTCGGATAGTAAAGGTTGTTATGATGTGTGATTGGACAATAGCCGTTCTGGGGGCGGGGCCGGCGAAAGGCTAATTGAACCAACAGACATCATAAAAGTAGACACTATGTGGACTGGTGATGCCTATTGGAGCTGCCGTAATCCAAGGGGTTCAAATGAAGGCAACTGGACTTTGGTTTCTTGAAGACGTTTCGCTTCTGATCCGAGGAGCTTTGTCAATTCTGACTGGAATATGGGAGGTCGATCTTATAAACTGTAGCTGTCTGTTGTTGCTCAACGAGCAGCATCTGCCTGTGAATACCCCTCCTCCCTACCTCTTGATGAGTCGTTAGCATCGTTAGCCTCTATTGTTTGGGAGTCGTGTTGATTAGATGCAGGAGGGTGTGAACTGGACTGAAACTCTTTTGGAACATCAAGAGGTAGGGAGGAGGGGCATTCACAGGCAGATGCTGCTCGTTGAGCAACAATAGACAGCTACAGTTTATAAGATCGACCTCCCATATTCCAGTCAGAATTGACAAAGCTCCTTGGATGAGAAGTGAAACGTCTTCAAGAAACTAAAGAAGTCCAGTTATCTTCATTTTAATCCCTTGGATTACCATGATCTGGATGACTGAGAACCTTCACCGGCAGCTGTGGTAGTGGTCGGTCGCCATCTTGGATGGGTCTCCATTTGCCCCCAGTGCATTTATTTCTACTGAGGAAGGTGCTTACCCAGCTAAAACACATTTTATCTCTTTCTCACAAAATCAGACATGTGGTATATATGGCATGACAGTTAAAATATAAATATTATAAATTAAAATAAATAAAATCTACGAGATTGCGGATACAAGCGGCCGAAATGAGTTTTCTCTGCAGGGTGGCTGGGCTCTCCCTTAGAGATAGGGTGAGAAGCTCGGTCATCCGGGAGGGGCTCGGAGTAGACCCGCTGCTCCTCCACATCGAGAGGAGCCAGTGGAGGTGGCTCGTGCATCTGATTAGGATGCCTCCTGGACGCCTCCCTGGTGAAGTTTTCCAGGCACGTCCAACCAGGAGGAGACCTAAAGGAAGACCCAGGACGCGCTGGAGGGACTATGTCTCTTGGCTGGCCTGGGAACGCCTTGGGATTCCCCCGGAGGAGCTGGCCCAAGTGGCTGGGGAGAGGGAAGTCTGGGCCTCCCTCCTTAAGCTGCTGCCCCCGCGACCCGGCTCTGGATAAGCGGAAGAGAATGGACGGATGGATGGAAATAAAGTCTAAAATCCCAACAGGTAAGCTAGAAAAGTCCCACGTGATCTGTTTTCAGTTGTACGCCGGTTGGCTGTAGAAAAAACGGGTATAGTTGCTCACCTTTTGTTGACTCCAGTTTGGTTTGGAGATGTGAGGAACCCATCCAATATGGCGGCAACACTGTTACGCTCTCCATTGCCCAATGGGGCATCTACATATTCATGTCTATGATTGAGCCTAGAGGCCTTCCTAAAAGGAAATTACATCAGATCATAGCACACACAAAATAAAATCCCATATAGCTAAAAACATTTAAACAAAGCAGCTAAAAATGCATCTGAGGGTTTTAAAAGTTCCCAGTATAATGCAATGCTGGGCTTTGGGGCAGTTGTGGAGATGGCTGCCTACGGGTTGAGGTATGGTCTGGAGGCCCTGGTCTGTGCTGCGGCATGGAGGGTGGTTGGCTGTTGACTTGGGATCTCAGGCATCTTGGGCTACCTTGTGGGCTGTTTCCAGAATGGGTAAGGCCCTCTGCTGATTGGGCCACCATATTTACGGTCAAGTGTGTCCTCTCCATCCACCATCCTGACCATCCTTATGGGTTGGGGGCACTGTTTGGGGGATGGCCCTCGCTCCGCAGGAGGGCAGGGCCAGGTTGGTTTGGTTGCCCGATGCTTGGCTGACCCTCGTGGGGTGTTGGGGTGGGACCTTGGGGCATGGGGTTGTCTCACTCTTGGGTCTGTCCTCTAGGCTGGCTGACTGGTGTCAATCTGTTGGTGGCTATCGGCTGCTGGGGCATGCGTTGCCCCAGACTCTGGCTCTGGTGGGACCTGGGCTGTTGAGGGGCAGTGCCTCCTTCATCACATACGCAACATTAAAAAGAGAAGCTAAAACAAAACAAAACAACACTCTTGGTGACAAATTCACATTCAAACACAGCTTAGACCTGCACACACACACACACACACACACACACACACACACACACACACACACACACACACACACACACAGAGCGACGTACATACTACAAATATGGACAATACCATCTACCAGTTTCTATTTAATTTATTCTTGTAGATTTTTTTATGACGACACCGCTGTGTTGTCCTGCCTGTGTGTTTGTTGTGTACTGTTGTCCCTCCATTCCCCCTCCCTCTCTTTCCCTGTTTGTGTTGTATGTCTCTTTTCTCCCTGCCTGTCCACTCCAATGTGGTCTAACATGCCACAGACATAATAAAAGCTACTGCCCAACAGGAGGATTTTCCCACATCCCTCTTGCTGTAGAGTAAAACTGCTCTGGTATGTTATGGCACCTGAATCAACCATTCTGTCTGCTTCTACTGCCAGGACAGGACAGGTTAGAAAAATAAAAAAAAACATCTCAGAGTGCCATTGATGGTAGGATTACGTGAGTTCATTCAGAAACATGCAGGGAGAATTCAGAGAGAAACAAATAAACAATTCACCTTTAAACAGACTCACCATCTCACCATCAAAGGGTACTACGTGGGGCCAGAACACCCCACCACCTCCACCATTACACCAGCAGCAGCAGTCTGAAGCACTGATACGAGGCAGGATGGATCCATGCTTTCATGTTGGTGACACCAATGTTAGATAGGAGATCTCTTCACCATGCTTTTATTTTGGTAGGATACACATTTTTGCAGCTGTCCACATTTGCACTTTAGTTAAAAATTTAAATATAAAGTGGTGTTTTTAACATAAATGTAAATATATGTGGTCGCATGAGGATCTCTGGTGGAGACACACGTCCACAGTTGGTTAATCCAGTATCAGGGTTTTGGTTTGGACTGGGTTTCAGTCCTGCTGCTGGAGTTAAACCTGCCTGGCTTCTCGAAGGCTGAAGCAGCTGCTGCTCTTCCAAGAACTGAGTTTCTGTTAATGTAACCAGAGACTTGGTGGTTCCGACTTCCAGAGAAGACAAAATGAACTCTGGTCGGCTGGTTACTGGCTGCTTGGTTCAATATCACTACCTGATTAATATGACTTACTGATGCATGTTTTAAATGATCAAAAAGAAAATGAAAAAGTATTCTAAAATGCAACAAAGCAACACATTTTTATCTGGCAGACCGTTACAACCTACATCAGTTTAATTTCCTTTCCATTTAAAAACGAAAACAAAAGCAGAATTTTGATGCAACAAATAAAACGATATTTTTCAGACTCAAGTACCAAAAATGATGCAAAGGCCTGTAGAAACTCCAGGGCCCTCCTTTAGCAAACGTTCGTATAAACTTCCTACGACTGTAACTTGTCATTTTCGTACGAATGTCCAGAATCCTGATTTATGAAACATGGCCGATGTGGCCGCTCGTACGCACGTTCCATCTCAATCTACTGATGATACGTTTATTTTAGACAATATCTTCATTTATTTACTCATTGACCACTATGGTAAATGGCCTGTATTTGATATAGGGCCTTTAAGAGTCCCAGAACCCCCCAAGGTGATTTACAACAAAATCAGTCATTCATCCATTCACACACTGGTGGGGATGAGCTACATCATAGCTACAGCTGCCCTGGGGAACACTGACAGAGGCGAGGCTGCCGTACACTGGTGCCACCGGTCCCTCCGACCACCACCGGCAGGCAGTGTGGGTTAAGTGTCTTGCCCAAGGACACAATGACAGCATCAGACTGTGGGGCTCGAACCTGCAACCCTTTGACTACCGAGCGCCCACTATATCAGTGAATTCTTACATTTAGAACCACCTTAATGCTTCATGTCAAAGATTCAACAAGCTGTTCTAAACGTTTCTCAGAGGTTCTGGTCCATGTTAGAGATGATCTGAGCTTTGTGACATGGTGCATGATCCTGCTGTAAGTAGCATCAGAAGATGGGTCCATGTGGTCATAAAGGGTCAGCAACAAGACTCAGGTAGGCTGTGAGGTTTAATCCAGGCTCAGAGGGTACTAAGTGGGGCCAGAACACCCCACTACCTCCACCGTTACACTAGCAGCCTGAAGCACTGATACCAGGCAAGATGGCTCCATGCTTTCATGTTGGTGACACCAGGTTCTGACCCAACAGCTGAAATCCAGACTCATCAGACCAGGAAAGGTTTTCCAGTCTCTTCTGGTCCAGTTCTGTGTGAATTCTAGCCTCAGGTTCCTGTTCTTAGCTGACAGGAGAGACTCCTGGTGGGTCTTCTGCTGCTGGAGTCCATCTGGAGCAGCTGTTGAGGTTCTATAGGCCTTGGTAGGAACATGAGCTACTGATGTCTTTCTATCATCTAGATTAGAACTAGTCTGACCTCTGACCCTGGAGATGGTTGTGGGTTCAAATTCCAGTAGATCAGACTGTCTGATACCAAACACCATGTTATGTCCAAACTCCCTTCAAACTCCTTTCTTCTCCATCCTGATGCTCAGGTTGAACTTCACCAGGATGAAGATGAATAAATGCTACCTTCTGATTGGCTGGTTAGATTCTGTTGTTGTTGGCTAGGTGTACCTAATAAAGTGGTTTGAATGTGTATTCAGGTTTTATTATTGCATGCTAAATGAATCTTTTCTAAATATTAAAACGGTAGATTGTTTAATTAATTTGATTATTGGGGCGAGGGGGTCGTCTCATTTCATTATCTTTGAAATGTGTTTTTCTATAAAGTAGATATAATACCAGAAATCATATTTTTCACTTAGTGTTTGAGATCTGAACTGATTTTATTTAGTTTTGGAAAATTTGCTAACTTTTCTGAAACCTTTGTTCTTCATGTCCCTCCTCCATGTTTTCCAGGTATACTCATCTTCATTAACTGTGCTTATGTGAAATGGGGAACTCTGGTCCAGGACATCTTCACCTATGCGAAGCTCATGGCACTCTTCCTCATAATCATTGTTGGAATGCTGAAGGTGGCGACTGGTGAGTGACAATGAAAGTGGGAAATCATCAGAGGAATGTGCTGAGCTCCAACGTCTCTTTGTAGGAGAAGCCAGGAGCTTTGACAGTCCTTTTGAGGGGTCCTCCACAGACCCAGGAGCCATATCCCTGGCCCTCTACTCAGCTCTCTTCTCCTATTCTGGCTGGGACACGCTCAACTTTGTCACTGAGGAGATCCAGAACCCTGACAGGTGATCAAATCAGACTGGCAGGATTTTACTTGCTGAGATATCTGCTCTCAGAGAAGCATTCATGACATGAATGTTGATCCTTTCATCCAAAAATATCAAAGAAAAAAAGTTGTGCAAGGTCTGAACTTTGTCCTGAAAATTATTAACTGATAAAAATGGCCTCAAAGACTCGTTATGAGCGAGTTCAGACCCACCAAACCCCTGAAACCAGTCGAGTTGTGTCACCATGTTTCTGGTTGCAGGAATCTGCCTCTGGCCATCGCTGTCTCCATGCCCATAGTGACCATCATCTATCTGCTGACCAACGCTGCCTACTACGTGGTTCTAGACATGCAGTCCCTGCTGGCGAGTGATGCTGTAGCTGTGGTGAGAAACCAACCAGCTAAATATAACTCAGTTCTGTTTAGAAGGTTGATGGGGGGGTCATCAGACGTGCACTAAAACGTTTAACCTGTGCATGTGTTGGACATCTCAATAAATCGATAAATGGTCGGTATTTGATATAGCACCTGCTAGAGTCCTAGAACCCCCCAAAGCACTTTACAACACAATCAGTCATTCAACCATTGGTGGTGATGAGCTACGATGAAGCCTCAGCAGCCCTGGGGATTGTACACAGGTGCCTCTCTCTCTCTCCCTCATTCTCTCTCTCTCTCTCTCTCTCTCTCTCTCTCTCTCTCTCTCTCTCTCTCTCCCTCTCTCTCTCTCTCTCTCTCCCTCTTTCTCTCTCTCTCTCTCTCTGCTCCAGATCCGGCCCCGTAGGGGCCCGCTCTGCACCGACAGAACCTACGTGGCTGCGTCTGACATACACACTTTCCACAACAACAACGCTAACTGATAATGAAGCTAAATGAACCATAATGAACACCAGGCCCTTGTGAGGATCTAGAGGTCCTTGGCAGTTTGCTACTGTTTCAATGCTCGTTTGCTCTCCTGTCGTTTTTCCTCTTCTCTGTACAACGTGTTGTGCTATATTTAGTCTGCAGAATTTAAAAGTTGATAAACTTTAAACCGGCCTGTAGGCCTACAGAGCCAACAGATCTAGATGACAAAATCAACTTAGCGCTTCCCTTCACCCTGCAGCATCTGCACTCCCCAGAAACCTATGCTAGGATCCTGTTTGTGGATTGCAGCTCAGCCTTCAGCACAGTCTGCCCAGCTCTTCTCCAGGACAAGCTGAACGTGCCTGACCCCATCTGCTGGTGGATCACCAACTTCACCGAGGAGACAAGTAGGAGAGATTTCTCAGACCATTAACGTTGGTAACCCCATAAGGCTGCGTCCTCTCCCCTCTGTTCTTCCACCAATTGCTGCACCTCCAGCCACCAGTCTGTGTTCGCAGATGACACCACTCTCTTTGGTCTCATCTAAGACGGGGACGCGTCTGCCTTCAAGAGGGAGGTGGAACGTTTGGCGTCCCTGGTGTAGCAACAACAACCTGGAGCTAAATGCCCAGAAGACAGTGGAGATGATTGTGGACTTCAGGAGCGTGTCAGCTCCGCTGCCCCCCATAACCCTGACAGACATCCCATCCCAACTGTGTAATCCTTCCACTTTCTCTGGACCACCATCACCCATGAACTCAAGTGGGAGATGTCCATCAGCTCCCTCATCAAAAGGTCCAGCAGATGATGTTCTTCCTGCTGCTGCTGAGGAAACTTAAAATGCCAACCATGATGATGGTCCAGTTCTACACAGCCATCATTAGGTGCGTTTCCTTTATCGGAACTTTGGTGGTAAATTTACAGGAAGTTCCCGACGTGCGCTTGTCTCCACTTGACCGAGCTGGCCGAACGGCCGTTTTCCAGAACCTTCTGAGTACCTGATCAGGGGTAGGTACTAGGAATGGCCCGATGGAGTCGCTGAGCGGAACCTTTGGTAACTCATGCTGATTGGTTGTAACTCAGGAAATTACATCAGCAGACGTTCTCCAAAACAACCGGCATTAGTAAAATTAGAAGAGTTGCTAGTGAAGCAGAATGGAAGCGAACGGAATAAGCGATGGTGTTTAAAATTAAACTCCCGACACTGAAACACATGGTTCACGGGGCTTTGTTGTCTCACAGAGCGCTGTAAAAACTGAGCTTCTGGTCTTTGAACGCCACATTTTACATCACCCAGCTGCTCTCGTCCTCTGAATGGATTCAATTATGATAAACGTCAACAGAACAAATACTTTTAATGTTATTAATGTTACTGTGGACGCTTTCTGGTGCTGATCAGTGACATCACTCATTGCTGAAGCAGTCGTGATATGCTGACGTCTGTGCAAAGTCCTGAAAGAGCTGAATTTGAATGGAGACACAACAGTTGAGAGGACTGGGACATCAAATCTCCCGGTCTTTTTCCCGTCCCAGAATTTACCCTGAAGTTCCGGCAAATGGAAACACACCTAATGGGGCCATCCTTAATTTCTGCATCACTGAGTGGTACGCTGGGGCCACGGCCTGGGATAAGCACAGGCTACAGCTTGTTGTGCGTTCAGTGGAAAAGGTGATCGGCTGTAGCTTTCCATTGATCCATGATCTGTACACCTCAGGGCTCTGAGGCATGCAGGTCGCATCACAGCTGACCCCTCTCATCCAGGTCATGGACTCCCTTCAGGCAGGAGGGTCAGGTGCATTCGGAGCAGAACCTCACGCCACAAAAACAGCTTCTTCCCCTCTGCTGTAGGACTGTTGAACACCAAATAACCATTACAACCATACAGATCTGCGCTAAACACTTTATATTCCTTAATATTCATATTTTTTTTGGATCCTATTTTTCACTTGCTTCGCTTGTGTGTTTGCACCATTGCACTGAAGCAAATTCCTCGTAATGTGAGACTCTCACTTGGCAATAAAAAACAATTCTGATTCTGAGATGACTCCAGTTTCACGAGCAGCCACCAGAAGGATTTCATGTTGCTTATACGGGGCCGTGGCCACTCCTGTTCCCCTCATGGCTCTGTCCATCGATTATTGACATTTAACTTTGTAGATAAAGACAAAAATCATTCAGACATAACGATTAACTTGCTTGCATGACAGCTTGTTACAAACATTTCACGTATGACCCTACAGACTTTTGGAAATGCGGTTCTTGGCCCGTTCAGTTGGATCATCCCTGTTTCGGTGGCCATGTCCTGCTATGGAGGGCTCAACGCTTCCATCATCGCTGCCTCACGGTACTGAGAAGGTGCTCACACTGTGATCATATTATAATAAAAATCTGAATGATGCCAGACTGATCTTTCTGTTTTCTGATCATGCAGGCTGTTTTTTGTTGGAGCCAGAGAGGGCCACCTCCCCGACAGCCTGAGCCTGATCCACCTGAAGCGCTACACACCCATACCTGCTCTGCTGTTCAATGTGAGAAACGGACCTAAGACATTAATAGATCATCTCACAACTAACTAACAAAAACATGAGGATTTACCATTTATGCCACCATTTAATGGACTTTATTGATCTGTGTGGTGCAGTGCATCATGGGCCTGATCTTCTTGTGTGTGGAGGACGTGTTTCAGCTCATCAACTATTTCAGCTTCAGCTACTGGCTCTATGTTGGTCTCTCTGTGGCCGGACTCATCCACCTGCGCATCACTCAGCCTGACAGATACAGGCCGGTCAAGGTTCAGATGGATTTTATTATTCACACCTAATTTTTAAAATCAGCCTTAAAACATTGAAGTGTTTGTTCATTCATAAGTACGTGTACCCTTTTACCTACAACGTTACCAGCTGTTGTTATTCGTCCATCCATCCATTAGAGATGGCACCTATCCCATCCCGTCCAGATGGACTCTAAGGCGTTCCGCGGACAGCTGGGAGATTTAATCTCTCCTGGTCTGCCTTGATGTCTCTTGAGCCCCTTTCAGACAGGCCATGAAAAACGGAAATGTTCGGGACTCTGTCCGTAAGACGTTTGTGTCTGAATGCAAATATCCGGTAAACCTTTTCCTGAATTAGACCGGACGAAGCCCCTAGTAACAGGACCGGACTCGTCCCGGACAGGGTGGCTGCTTCAGACTGGTGAGGTCGAGTTCCGGACAGGGAGGAGGAGGAGGAGGGGGGGACGCTGGTGCGCACCTAGGTTACGTATATCACGTGACCGGGAAGGCAAAGTTTTTCAACACGTCTGACCAGAAAACTTCACCACTTGGTCGTTAATGTTTCCATATACGCCGGGTAGCTCGCTCCTGTAGCATGTGGCGAACCATGGCAGCTCGCTCGCTTCCTACCATGCGCCCGTTCCTGGATGCGCGACGGAGCGCGTCACAGCGCTTCCGCGATTCCTTTATTAACCATTGAGCTTCATCATCCAGGTCTCTTATGCGTCTTCGTGTGCGCAGAATTGTGCTTAACGTAAATCCGATCAATGAGAGGAATTCTATCACATACTAGCTTTGTTTGGGGAAATAACGCATGTACGCCCGCTGCATTATGCAATATCTGGGTACAGCCTTCCCACCCCCCACCCCCTCCCTCTCAGACGTCTGGAACTTTTCCCTGCTGTGTGAAGGCAGCCGAAAGGACAAGTTCCGGTGCAAACGTGGTGTGTCTGAAAACACAGTTCTGGTTAAAGACCGGACTGAATTGTCCACACATATTCCAGAATGTCAGTCTGAAAGGGGCTTTATGGACAGATTTGAAACAGATGGCTTCCATTCCAGAACCTCCAAACCCATCCATCCATTTTCTTCCGCTTATCCGGAATCAGGTCACGGGGGCAGCAGCTCAAGGAGGGAGGCCCAGACTTCCCTCTCCCCAGCCACTCGGGCCAGCTCCTCCGGGGGAATCCCAAGGGCGTTCCCAGGCCAGCCGAGAGACATAATCTCTCCAGCGTGTCCTGGGTCTTCCTTTAGGTCTCCTCCTGGTTGGATGTGCCCGGAAAACCTCACCAGGGAGGTGTCCAGGAGGCATCCTAATCAGATGCCCGAGCCACCTCAACTGGCTCCTCTCGATGTGGAGGAGCAGCGGGTCTACTCCGAGCCCCTCCCGGATGACCGAGCTCCTCACCCTATCTCTAAGGGAGAGTCCAGCCACCCTGCGAAGAAAACTAATTTCAGCCGCTTGTATCCGCGATCTCATTCTTTTTTTTCTTATTTATTTATTTCTTATTAATATATTTTAGGACAGTGCACATTAATCGACATTTCTGTAAATGTGCCAGTGTTAGCCAGCAGGCTAATTTTCAAGTAGTCCATTGGCAAGATTTTATACTACTACCCAAAGCTCGTGACCATAGGTGAGGGTAGAACGTAGATCGACCGGTAAATCGAGAGCTTCGCCTTTCGGCTCAGCTCTCTCTTCACCACAACAGACCGGTACAACGCCCCCATCACTGCAGACGCAGCACCAATCAGCCTATTGATCTCACGCTCCACCCTTCCCTCACTCGTGAACAAGACCCCGAGATACTTAAACTCCTCCACTTGGGGCAGGACCTCGTCCCTGACCTGGAGAAGGCATTCTACCCTTTTCCGACTCAAGACCATGGTCTCGGATTTAGAGGAGCTGATTCTCATCCCAGCTGCTTCACACTCGGCTGCAAACCGCTCAAGTGAAAGCTGGAGATCACGTTCTGACGAAGAGACCTGATCCTTAGGCCACCAAAACGGATCCCCTCACCACCTTGACTGCACCTAGAAATCTTGTCCATAAAAGTTATGAACAGAATCGGTGACAAAGGGCAGCCTTGGCGGAGTCCAACTCTCACCGGAAACGAGCCCGACTTACTGCCGGCAATGCGGACCAAGCTCTGACACTGGTCGTACAGGGACCTAACAGCCCGTATCAAAGGGCCTGGTACCCCATACTCCCAGAGTACCCCCCACAGGGCCCCCCGAGGGACACGGACGAACGCCTTCTCCAAATCCACAAAACACATGTAGATTGGTTGGGTAAACTCCTCCAAGACCCCCCCCCCCCCAAGGGTATAGAGCTCCCCCAAACCCCAAAATTGCTTTATAACAGTTTCAATAAATCAGATTCACTTGAATCATCATGAATAGAAACTTTATGTTAGACAATGTTTTCATCTAATTCATGTCACCTCGTAACCACAGACTTAAAGACGTTTGAAAGAGTTTAATAACTGGTTGTGAATAAATCACCATCTTCCCTGAGTTGAATGCTGTGTGTCAGGAGACAAAAATCCTCCAAGATGATGATCAAATGTTTTTGTCTCCACAGCTGACCTTGTTCTTTCCCATCATCTACTGCATGTGCAGTGTGTTCTTAGTCATCGTCCCTCTGTATGGAGACACCATTAATTCTCTCATAGGAATTGGAATTGCGCTGTCTGGAGTTCCAGTTTATTATGTGACCATTTACCTGCCTGAGGAGAGGAGACCCAGATTTATACACAAACTAAACAGTGAGTCTTGAGCTTTAATGTTACCTAAAACATGTTTATGCTGTGAAGATCTGGATTAAATAATATTGCATTTTCATTTCTTGTTAATCTTAAAACTGTTTACTTTCTATAGAAAGACAACGTGTGTAGTTACAGATCACATTCCATCATAGTGAGCTCAGGGGTCCCTCCGAGGTCTCTCAGGGGTCCCTCCGGGGTCCCTCAGGGGTCCCTCCAGGGGTCCCTCCAGGGTCTCTCAGGGGTCCCTCCGGGGTCCCTCCAGGGTCCCTCCAGGGTCTCTCAGGGGTCCCTCCAGGGTCCCTCCAGGGTCTCTCAGGGATCCCTCCGGGGTCCCTCAGGGGTCTCTCAGGGATCTCTCCAGGGGTCCCTCCAGGATCCCTCAGGGGTCTCTCAGGGGTCCCTCCAGGGTCCCTCAGGGGTCCCTCCTGGGTCCCTCAGGGGTCTCTCAGGGGTCCCTCCGGGGTCCCTCAGGGGTCCCTCCGGGGTCCCTCCAGGGTCCCTCCAGGGTCTCTCAGGGATCCCTCCGGGGTCCCTCAGGGGTCTCTCAGGGATCTCTCCAGGGGTCCCTTCGGGGTCCCTCCAGGATCCCTCAGGGGTCTCTCAGGGGTCCCTCCAGGGTCCCTCAGGGGTCCCTCCTGGGTCCCTCAGGGGTCTCTCAGGGGTCCCTCCAGGGTCCTTCCGGGGTCCCTCAGGGACGAGGACTCAGTGCTTTGTTTTTCACTCTGCTGAAACATGACTGTACTGCTAAACTCAGTTAAAACAGATCATCAGGTTTGCTGATCACACGGTAGTGGGACTCATCAGCAAAGACAATGAAACCTTCTACACACTGAATTGGAACAGTCAGAACGATTGGGCCATGAGTGGTGGGAATGGCTGAGGGAGTCTCACTCCCTTCCTTAACTTTAAGGTTGACAAAAGCCTCCACTAATAGCAACAGGGCTGCATATCTCCAGAAGTGCTCTGAGCACACATGTGGACAAGAGATCATTTGTGGTGTTTCATTCATTTATTATACATCAAATAACAAGTAAAGTATCTGATCTTTCTGTGGTTTCACCCATTTTTTCTCATTCCTGCCAGCTCTTACAACCAGATACACCCAGATCTTGCTCAACTGCTGCCTGACGGACTTTGACATGGACATGGAGACACATGCGACTGGAAAAAAACAGTGAGCTGGAGATGAGCTCCTGTTGTAATCAGTTTGCTGTCTG
Source organism: Aphyosemion australe (assembly GCA_006937985.1). Classification (NCBI taxonomy): domain Eukaryota; kingdom Metazoa; phylum Chordata; class Actinopteri; order Cyprinodontiformes; family Nothobranchiidae; genus Aphyosemion; species Aphyosemion australe. The sequence continues at coordinate 514,459 of SSNS01000304.1, read as the reverse complement.
GATGTAGGAATCCACGGCCTTGTGTAGGCCGACGGAGGTCCAGACTCAGCTTCACGAAGGACAAGCGATCACACAAGAAACTCCATTTTCTTTCTCTCCTTTCTTTTCTACTAAAAACATCTTCTGCGAGGATTTGAATGAAACCTGTAAATGTAACTGATGAAAGACGAGTTGTTTTAAATAAAGAATGAACTCAGTTCTGTGTGGTTTCAGCAGGCAGAAACACGTTCAGTGATGATTCATTTTCAGGAACATTTTCACTGTTTCATTTAGATGACATGTTTGAATGATGGAAACTGTTTCTGTCCGTTTTTAGAACTAAATGAAGACCTATAAAAACAATATTAATACTTTCATATATTTTTGCACAAGCTGAAGTTTTTTCTGTGGACATTTCATCAAGGTTATGTTTCCATTAAAGTCCTTGATGGCCTACAGGAGTTTACCAACAGATTTTAAATGCACTTGCCCAAGTTCATCAGATGAGCTGCAGCCAAAATAAAAAAGAAGCACAAATTATTGTTGCTCACGAGAGATGAGCTGTTTTGGGTATCTAGAGCCAAAGTAGACAGGCGCGTGAAAGGATGGAGTTTAAGTGTGAGACAAAACTACAACGCTGTTACTGATGATGAGCTAGACTCTCTAGTGTCAGAGATCCATGCCAGAATCCCAAATACAGGGTATAGATTGATGAAAGGTCTGCTGAAGTCACAAGGACATAGAGTTCAGTGGGAGTGTGTTCAGTCCTCAATGCAGGGTAGACACTGCAGGTTTAGTTTCCAGAATGTCCCAGCTCCGTGGTGCCTGGCCCAAAATCACTGATGCACATTGATACAAACCCCAAACTGATAAGGTAAGTGAATTTAACAATATAACATGTATTTCATTATGTATTTGTTTTTTGTTTTTGTTTTTTTAAATAAAGGTACAACGTTGTCATTTTTGGAGGAATAGATGTTTTCTCCAGTATTGAGGTATTGATTAATAATAACTGTTTAATCATAAGGTAGAAGGTTTAACAGGAACAAATAAATTTGTCTACAAAGCTGTTACAAAAAACGTAACAAAAGGAATTATAATTTTAGTTGTTTCTGTGAAATGTCATCTGCTATATTGTTATCAAACTTTTAAAATTATTTTGCCTTTGCATACAACCATACAGATGGAGATGGTTACCATGTCCGACAAACATCTGAGCTCTTACGTCACGATTTCTTTTTGGAAACAACATAAGACATCTTCTGTTAAACAGCAGATGGAGGTTCAACCTGATTTAACTCATTTTATGCACTTTTTGTACTTTGTTTTATATCCTTTAATCTAGATCATGTACCTAAACGTGTCCTATAACCATCCCGCCTCAGTAACCCTGGCATTTTTCACTGAAGCAGCACAACCCTTTGGTTTGCCACAGAAGTAAATGTAAATTTTATGTCTGCAAATCTTTGTTTTTGTCTTGCTTTCTAAAATTGACTAACCATATATATATATATATATATATATATGTAGCGTGATGGATGTACTACATTTATTGAATGATCGACAAGATGTGATATTCCATGTAAATATGAATTATCAATCTTATTGATCTTTGAATGTTGATTTGATAGTAACTTAGGTTCTTTGTAACATCAGGGAACCGCACACTTCAGAATAATTCAGACAGTCAGGAATATAGTTATACAGATGAATTTAATACTATATTTCTAAGCTAATGAGGACACAGAACAAATTATGATGAATGATGGTTGAAACAAGATAACTGAAACAATTAGTGATGTGATGGAATGTAAGCTAGATGTTATGTAGCAGAACCTACATTAAGTGTCTTAGAACCTTGTGATGTCTGGATTAAATCAATCTGTATGGTTTAACAAATTATCAAATTAATAAAGATCATTTGACACCAGATTGCAGGAAGTCGACCACACCTTGTGCGGAGGTCCCGTTTGATCCAGGGGTCAGGAGAGGTCGGTACGGACAGGCTGTTGGTGGCTCGGACCTCTGAAGGTATTTGGACAGTAGCTTTGGCCCTGAATACGAACCGCTGGTCTAGGTTACCTCCAGTGACCGCAGGCAGCTGGTGGATTTGTTTGCATCAGAGGCAGCTTGCAAAAATGATTGACCTCTGGGTCAAAAAGAGAGAAGATGGTTCCTTGTATGCTTGGCTGATCTTAGATGAACTCCGTGAACGGAGTGAAAACTTGCAGGACTGCAGGCACGGCGTGAACAACTGAATTGTTCCGGGAAGCAGTTTTTACCACTTATATGTTTATCAATTTGGAAGAATCAAATTTGGACAACTTAGAGTGGGCGTTACCAAGATACCTCAGACACCAGATCCTCCCAAACACTTAAGATGATTCATCCTTAATGTGGTGTAAATCTTATTAAACCTTAATGTGAATGCAAATGCTAAATGTTCATAAGTAATATTATTACTTATGAAAGTTAATAAACTGACGGATTAACATTAACTTCAACAAATACTAGTTTGGTGTAATTAAAGATATGAAACACATCCTTACAGGAACAAATATTCATTTTACCTCCATCATTCCATTAGACATCCATCTATTGTTAATTTAACAAGTATGATTATACATATGACTTATACTTATAAAGTTTTTCATGAGGAAGGAAAGATAAACTTTATTCAAGAAAGAAAGATAGAAAAGTCTTGCATCCTCCTGGAGTCGGGATGTTGGTTAGATTAAAAAGATTAAAAATTACTTGTCCCTGCAACACGCTATCAGAGTGTCCTGACTGTCTCCTTGCCCTGGGTGGTGTCTGGGAATGGGGTGCTTATTTAGGGTCAGCGGGGGAGCTGGCTCCCTGGGAGGGCTTAGGCCCCCCAGTCTTTCCTCCCCATTCTCAGACATTTCCCTCCTCCTGCTCCATCATAGCACCACACACACATACACATAGGGCGTTGGGGTATGGGCTAGTTCTGTGGGTGCGTGTATGATTCCCATCTCCGCAGTCCCGTGGCGGCCTGCGCCCTAATTTTAATTTGCATATTAAACACTTCCATCAACAACATTTTATGCAAATTCAGACTTAGGGCCTTGGAGGGGGGGCATACACTCGACAGCACCTGTAGAGGGGGATCACTCAGCCTCTCCTCGGGTGCCGGTGCCCACTTCCAATTTTAAGCTGCATCTAAACACCGAAGGTTCTGGGAGGGGAATTGGAGCTGTGTGCTGACACTAGATGGTGTAGGCCGGATGATGTCTGCGCTGCCTCATCCCCCCCCAACCGCAAAATGCACTCTAACAACACACATCAACACCACATTAGAGCAGGCGGAGGAAGACTAGGGGTCTTCCCACACTACTGTTCTCGGTTCGCTGTCCAGGGGTGGAGACTAGGAGTGGGAGCTGTCTGTCTGGTCGGGGTCTGGGGTGGTGGGTCACTTTGCTCTGCGCTGGGCGGGGTTGCCTGTTCATCATCACCCCTGTTAGAACAGGACCATCTCTGAGTCCGGTAGTGGTTGTGCCCAGTGTGCAGCTGTATCACACCAGAGTGTGTAGGGTGTGTATGGGGAGTGTGAGTGGGTGTATTACGTGCATTCTTGTGTGTCTAGGTCGAATGTGTTTTTGAGTGAGTAAGAGGGTGGGAGTGTGTGACTGTGTTTGTGTGTGACTGCTTATGTGTCAGGTAGAGTCTTGGACTCCTCTCCTCTCCTGGGACATCTTGTGATGCTATAACATCTTGACCTACCCTCCCCCTACCTGCTCCGGTGGCCTAGTGGTAGAGTGTCCGCCCCCGGGACTGGGAGATCAGTGTTCAATTCCTGGTCGAGTCATACCAAAGACTTTGAAAATAAATGGGACCCAATGCCTCCTCGCTTGACACTCAGCATTAAAGGGTTGGATTGGGGGGTTAAACCACCAAATAGTTTCCGACCGCTCCCCACGGGGATGGGTCAAATGCGGAGATGTAATTTCACCATTGTGTGATGAATACTTGGGACTTTAACCCTAACTTCCTGCTGCTGTCAGCTAGCTCCTGGTGGCTGCTTGGAGGGGCCTGGACCCTGGGCTCTGGCGGATCTCTGGCGGGGTTGGGCTGCTGAGTTCCGAGCTCAGTCTAACTTCAAATGGGTGGCTTCAGGCTGGGCTGGGGGCTTGCCGTCGTCATCTCCTGGGCCTCTAGCACGGCTGCTGGTTGGTCCCCCCCGGAGAGCCTCTGCGTCCATCGGGAGAGGGGTTGGGACTGCTCCAGTGGCCGTCTCTCTGGGGTCCCCACGCTCTGGGGAGACCTTGGGATCTCAGGGCTTGGATCTCCTCCATCCTCCTTGGGTCTTTGGGGGCAGGTCTGTGGCCTCTCACACTCACTATTGGACATTCCTCTACAGAAACCTTACATACACACGCGTGTACACAACACAGGTGCTCACATGGTGCTCTCAAGTATGGGCTCGGGTGTTTTTAACACATAACCTAAGGCTGTGGTTGGCACTATATGCACTAGGATTTATTACCGTGTGCTTTTCAGCAAAAATTGCTGCTGTTATACATCCTCATATTGTTGGTGCAGTGATGTTTTGGTTCTGTTGTATTTTTTTGTGTCCCCTTTTTTTTTCTCTTTTTCTCTTTCTGCAGGTCTAGAAGTGGATTCTTTTGCATCCTTTATTGTTTATTTTTGTGAATTCCCCCCATCCTTCTCTTTCCCCCCTTTCTCTTTCATTTCTGTGTCCGTTGAAGTTTAAAACAACCGAAAACATTTCTAATAAAGTTCTGATATCAGGCAGGGAGTTATAGCTGAATCTATAACGATCCACCTGTGAGAATAAAACTGTAAGGCTTGTTTTCGGCACTCAGACATCAATTCTGTTTGCTATACAGCCAAACAGGACATGGGGGAAAAAAAAAAAAAAGAATGTGGAAGACAAACAAGACCACTGATAATCCCCCTCGATCAGGGGCTCCACGCAAGATCTCACCTCGTGGGGTCAAAATGATCACAAGAACAGTGAGCAAAAATCCCAGAACTACACGTGGGACCTAGTGAATGACCTGCAGAGAGCTGAGACCAAAGTTACAAAGGCTACCATCAGTAACACACTACGCCACCAGGGACTCAATTTCTGCAGTGCCAGACGTGTCCCCCTGCTTAAGCCAGTACATGTGCAGGTCTGTCTGACGTTTGCTAGAGAGCATTTGGATGATCCAGAAGAAGATTGGGATAATGTCATATGGTCAGATGAAACCAAAATAGAAATTTTTGGTAAAAACTCTACTCGTCGTGTTTGGAGGAGAAAAAAATGCTGAGTTACATCCAAAGAACACCATACCTACTGTAAAGCATGGGGGTGGAAACATCATGCTTTGGGCTGTTTTTCTGCAAACGGACCAGAACGACTGATCCATGTAAAGGAAAGAATGAATGGGGCCATGTATCGTCAGATTTTGAGTGAAAACCTCCTTCCATCAGCAAGGGCATTGAAGATGAAACGTGGCTGGGTCAATGATCCCAAACACACCGCCCGGGTAACGAAGGAGTGGCTTCGTAAGAAGCATTATAAGGTCCAGGGGCCTCATTTATCAAACGTTGGTAGAAACGTTCCTATATTCCCTCCTACGGATGAAATTTAGAATGTGTGTACGAACAGTCAATGTCCTGATTTATGAAACATGCGGTGGCCTCTCGTACGCATGTTCCTCCTCAATCGTCTGATGATAAATCCCACCTGTGCGCACCCAGGTGCTTGTGCCCGTTTACCGTCATTTACATACAGAAACACCCTCCATTAACCATATTTGGTCACACTATGTCCTCAGATCGGGAGAGGATTCCCTGGGTTCTTCCCAGACAAAAAAGAAAAACTTTATTGACAGCGAGATCAAAACACCGGACACTTGACAACTCGTGTATGATCGGGAAGCAGAGGAGGTTCTGGAGGTTGTTTTATTTGTAAAATAGAATCTGGACTGGAATCGGATCAGTGCGCTGCGCTCACGGAAGAGCCGTTCCCTCCGGAGTGCACTCTGCTCTGCTAAATCCTCCAATAATAATAATAAGAATAAGAAACGATCTTATAGCGCATCTCAAGCAAAACCACAAGGCGCAAAATAATTAAATTAAATTAAATTAAAACATAATAAATAAATAAATTCAAAATGATTTTAAACATCATAACAATGGGAAGAGTAAACATTGTGATTACAAAATAGCACAAAATCAGCCGTTCTACAATGTCAGATTCCCGTTGGTCAGTGGATGAGGAACACGCGTGGATCACTGAGACCTTCAGAATTGCTGTTCCCTCGTTCTGCCACTAGATGCTGTTCCTACGCATGGTCACAGCTGTTCTTATATTTAGGAACGTTTTCACGCACAAGTACAAATTGGTAAATACCACACAATGCGTAAGTACAGTTGATAAATGAGGCCCCTGGAGTGGCCTAGCCAGTCTCCAGATCTCAACTCCATAGAAAATCTCTGGAGGGAGTTGAAAGTCAGTGTTGCCCAGAGACAGCCCCAGCACATCTCTGCTCTAGAGGAGATCTGCATGGAGGAATGGGCCAAAATACCAGCAACAGTGTGTCAAAACTTGTGAAGACTTACTAAAAACGTTTGACCTCTGTCATTGCCAACAAAGGGGATATAACAAAGTATTGAGATGGAATTTCATTATTGACCAAATACTTATTTTCCACCATAATTTGCAAATACATTATTTAAAAATCAGACAAAGTGATTTTCTGGATGTTTTTTTCTCATTTTGTCTGTCACAGTTGAGGTTTAACTATGATGAAAATTACAGGCCTCTCTCTAAACACACACACACACAGGCCATGGTTATGTACCCACTGTGTAAAGCACAACAATATTTTATAGGGTTCGTGGAGATCATGGTGTGAAGAATGTGTACATGGCTCTCTTGGTTTTCTGTCCAGGGAGCAGGAAGGAGTACCTTCATCGCAGGCAAAAGTGTCCACAACCAGCGGTGCCTTCCTCTCATTCAGCATCACTTCAATATTTTCAGCTAAAGCTTGGAAAACGTTTAGATTACACGTATAGCAACACTTTTCAATCTAAAGGTATTAGTTACACAAAAAGGAGGATGTAAGGACATGCAGAATATGAGTCAGCCTGAGACTCATGACAGCAACATGACAGCCTTGTTTGAGCTTACCGCATGCTGAAGAAGACTTTGTAAGAGCTGAGCTCGGTTTGTAGAGGTCAGCACGGGAAGATCCGAGATAAAGCCAACTGGCTAACAGCTGCCAAAGACCTTCTGTTAGTTCACTGTCCCTCCACCTATCCCCATCAGTCATCCTGCTAATCATCATCTGCAGCAGCTTAAGGACAGTTGAAGTCAAAAATCTGAATGCTGGAACAAACTGAGATATTCCAGAGCTGAATAATCGTTCCAGTCCACCCTGGTCACACCTGGCCTTCCATGACCTCCAGGCCTGATGCCTTCATGCGGGTCGTGCATCACCGTTACAGATTTGTTTATTGTGCTGTTGGTGGAGGGGACACCTCTGCAACATTTCACCCCGTGGTTAATAATGAAACCCTCGCTGTCATGTTTAAAACCATCATCACCCCCCCCCCCCCCCCCCCCCCCCCCCCCATGGATCTATAAATTTTGGTGGGGTCAAATCAGTAAGAGGAGGAAAGGCTGCAGAAAGGTGAGGACATGAGTGAAAGCAGGACAGGCAGCAGGATTTGGACACATTTGAACTACAGTGACGTTTCTAAGGCAGGAAAATATATCCAGCAGGCTCTAATAGTTCAAGTTAATAAATGTTTTACTAGCAGTTTGTTTTTGTAGCTCTCTGCTTCATGTTGAATAAAATAAGTTATTTAAATAATTAACATATGATATGATGTATATGGTAGATTAGTAATTCAGTTATTTCTGGTGATAAATTCATTTAAGAAACAAAAAATGTGAGGAGGAGCCGTTGGAAGAACCGGTCCCCTCACTGGTGCACAGATCTGGGTTTTTCTTAAATCCCATCATGAGTTTCAGCTCTGCTGGTTCCAATCACCAGTCAGTTGCTGCAGCTGAATTATTCTGTACCTTCCATCAAAGCCTGCGGTCATGTCCTCAGAGAAAATAAGTTCAGTCAGATAAAAACAGCTGGTGTGAAACGGAATCATCCTTTATTAAAACAAAGAAACATGACAGCTCTAAACTCACAAACCAAACATGGACGACAGAAATCAGAGGTCAGTTAGAGGTCAAAGGTCACCTGAAGGGCAGCGTCTCTGCATTAGTTCAGTAAAAACCACAAAGCTGGTTTTATAAAGAAATGTAAAATAAACCAAACCCTAACCCAATAACACAAACCAAACTCATCTCCACCTGCTTGACTTACTTCAACATCAAAACTGCATTTTCAAAACAAACTGATAAACACATTCATGTTCTTGAGCCTGAAGCTTCTCTGATGAAACCGTTTCATATCAACGGATTCAAGCTGCATCAGAACTTTAACTTCCTGCTGCTGCTGCTCCTTGTAGAGGTGGAGCTCCTGGAGGAGGCAGGAGGAGAAGAGGCAGTAGCCAGATCCCAGTCCAGGCTGACGGTGTTGATCTGGGCGGAGGGGAGGGCCAGACCTTTGGTGCTGCTGCTGGCTGAGGAGACAGGAGACCTACAGAGCAGAGACAACAGAGTTCCAGTTTAAAGCTCCACACAGATGCAGAACACGTTTCCTTTAGCACACAGCTACTCTCTGTCTTTAGATCCAACCCTAACCCACCTGTGGGAGGTGGAGTCAGCTCTGGAGCTCCTCTGGCTGCTGAGAGTGGAAGAAGGAGATGGAAGGTGCAGGTTGGCCTGAGAGACAGCAGACAGAGATGGTAACGTTAAGCTAGCCTGCTGTTTCATTCACTCTCCTACAACAGTACAATGTGAGCTGCTTTATACCTGCTGGAGGGCCTTCTCCAGCACTGATCTGAGGTCAGCATTGTCCTTCATGGCTTCATTCAGCATCTTGTTGATATTTTTGTTGAATTCCTTCAACTCCTTCAGCTTGATGTCCTGCAGCTCCAGAGGCTCAGCTGTGGTGTTCTTAGCTGAGCAGATCTGTTTGGTCAGTTTGGAGCTCTGAGAAGGACAAAAACCATGAAACGTACGTCTGACCCTCATACCGACACGTTAACTTTCATTAGAAAGGTTGAATGACTGCCAACCGGACCTGCTTTGTGGCTCTGTCGATTTTCTCCTGCAGGGACGTCACTTCTTTGTTTAGTTTAGCGGCGAGAGTCTGTTTGTGCTGTAGCTTACGTCTCTCCACCTGCTCGTCCTGCATCAGACTCTCCAACGTCTGGTTCATGTCCTGGAAGTGGAGAGCAGAGAACATGCACCCAGACGTTACCACGGCCCTCCGTGGTGCCACGCTGGTGACCCCTGTTCTAAAACAGCATTTAGATGTTTCAAAGGTTAAAACATCTAAATGTTCACACTTTAGCTTTAACACAACAATCATTCAGACAAAAGGAAGGATGTAAAGAAGATCTGCAAAAACACACGAACACAGATTTCTTCTGTTTTTGGTCATTTAAACGTCTCAGACACAGATAACGTGAGTACAAACAGAACTTAGGTCTCAAATGGTTTCATTTACTAAGCAAACTGATCAGGATCGTCTGAATTCAGACACATCAGAGGGTTTTCCAGCAGGAAGGTCCAGTTTAAGGTCAAAGGTCAGGATGTTCTGCTAGAGAGCATGGTTCCAGCAGGTGGTCCTGCTGAAGCAGCCCCAGACCATCACGTGTAATCTGTAAGGGTGTAAGTACTTTTCTTGTGGCTGTTTGCTGCTAAGGTAACAGCTGATTTTAATCCGTGACGCTAGAACACAAACACGGTGGAGTGGTGATTCTCTGACTGACCTGCATGTCCTGCTGCAGCTCTTTGACCCGTCGTTTCTTCTGCTTCAGCCTCTCCTCGGTGGTCCTCAGCTGCTCCTCCAGCTTCACCTTTTCCTGGTACTCTGAACCTTCGAAACACAACGTGAGGTTTGGATCAGCTGATTCTTACGTCACATGACCAATCACAGAGCAGCATTTGTGTTCGTACTGGATTCTTTGACTTTGTTGAGGGAGTGGTGATACGATGAGCTTAAGAGGCCGTTAAACATTAGGACGGTGTTCTCCAGAGCTTTCGTTTCCAGCTCCATCTTGCAGACTTTAGCCTCCAGCTCGTCTCTCTTCTGCCTGAGCTCCTGTTTCTCCTGTGCAGCCTGATGAAGAGCACGCAGGAAGACCCGTCTGATGGTTCTGATCCAGCAGGCTATGTGTGCAGCTTGTGTAAGGACATCTCACCTTTGTGATGTAGAAGGCCTGAGTTTTCTCCTCCTCACCCTCAAGAGCGCCCATCGAAAGGAGCATGACCTCAAAACGGTTCTTCAGCCTCTCGATCCTGGCCAGTTTCTCGTTGAGTTCAACCCTGAGAAAGAATCAAACACTGAATCAGATCAGCTGGTCGTTTCTCCAAAGTTTCCTCTGACAGGATGTTTACGCTTCTCTGATGAAAACAGCTGTTGTGTGAGTTATGGGTCACAGCTTCTTACAGGAGCTTGTGTTTCTCCTGCTCCGTGACCTTCAGCTGCTGGCTGAGCGTTTTGTTGAGGACCTTTATCTCCTCCTTCTTTATCTTCATGGCTTTCTGCAGCTCTGACTTCCTCTTCTCCAGAGAAAGCGTGGTGTCCGCCTTGCTGTACAGGAGGTCCTTCACGCGCTTCACCTCCATCATGACCATCTTTTGCTCCACCATGTCCTCCTGAGAATGAATAAGGACATAATCAACACGCTGCATGGAGTACGGACCTTCTAAAGGTGGAACCAACTATTCCTGGGAGTGGGGCTCACACAGGCATGGAGTCTGCTGGGACTGGACCCATGTTCCTGGGCTGAGCAGCACCACTGGTTTCTAGTTTGAGCATCAGTGAGTTGATGCTACCTACAGTCAAAGACCATGGATCTTCTCTAGAAAAACCTGGAATGCTTCTTAAAGATTGTGAGATGGTCTTTGCCTCAAACAGAGGAGTTTAAGAATCTTGGTTCTTTGCTCAGCAGTGATGGAAGGAGGGAGGTTTGTCTGCGTTCATGAGGGTGAAGCAGGAGGTAGGAAGGAGACCAAAGGGCAGGTCCAGATGCTCTCTGGCCTTGGGATCCAGGAGGAACTGGAAAGTGTTGTTATGGAAAGGGGTGTGTGCTGGGAGAGCTCCTCGTGGTAAAAGGAAAGTTTTACATAACAAAATAAATATGATCCAGTCAAATCTTCCCTGAAATGTACAAAACAAACAACAATCGATTCCACCAAAGCATCGTTTAACAAAGAGACAGAATCAAAATGGTGAAACAGGAGAAAACATCTCCTTCCAAAGAGAGAATCAAAAGGTTCCTCCAGTTTAATCAGAACTGCCCACAAGACTCCTGGAACAATGACTGTTCAGACTAGAGATGTTTGGGGGAAACCAGAGCGCTGATACCAGCTGTCAGCACGGAGGTGGAGGGATGAAGGTCTGGGCTCCTGAGTCCACCACGAACTCCTCTGTAGACCCAGGGTTTCCCCCAGCGCTATTTTAGCCTGGCGGGCCGCCAGGCTTTGCGTGCCTCCCCGCCAGGCTAAGCGTCACTTATTTATTTATTTTAAAGTTTTTTTCATGCACCAAACTAACATTTAAAATGTTAAATTTAGCGCTGAAACAAATACTTGAATGTTTCTATTAAAAAAATTCCTCAAATCATTATTATTTACTGATTCGAGGCGTTGTTAAATGCGTAACGCGGCCAGACTCTAATTTACACGGACACATTTTACTGGAGCACAACGGTGGATATCACAGGTGATGGAGAAAACGATAGACAAAAACTCTCGCAAAAGGCAAAGGTGGTCCAAAGTTTGGAACCATTTTAAACACAGAAGAAGTGAAAACACGGTCGAGTGTCTCCACTGTTAAACGGAGTTGTCTTACCATAACAGCACAACTTTATGCTTGAACAGGAAACCGCTTCAGCCAGCCGAATCCACGACCAGGTAGGCTAATGCTAAAAGCTAATACGTAGCACGCACGCTAACTTTCGCGTCACGTAGGGGCCGGAAAAAAACACGTTAATCGTGTTCACGTTAAACTAAGACTGAATAAACTCTACAACTGAAAAAAAATCTCCATCATCGTGTTTATGTAGATGGCTGCAGCAGTTGCTGCGGTGAGGAGCAGGGACGCAGCTAATACCTGGAGTCATTACTGCGGCTCAGTGTGACGCTGCATTTACGGCAGGCCGTTATAGCATGTAATTTACTAACATATCTATCGTTGAATATAATTTTAGGTTGAATTATTGCCAATCTGTGTATATTTAGAAAAATATGACGCAATTGTTACTAGTAGAAATTAGTAACATTTCTACTTGAAGTTTGATTTTGAAACACAAACTCAGAATTTTTTTCCTCCGTTTTGAAAGGTCGTCAAATAGAATATTTCACTGACAGAGGATTAGATAGAATATTAGAATACTAAAATATTAAATAGCTGTAGCCCTTGTTAATGCAGGAGATAGGTGTAGGAGACTATCTTCATGTTCAGCCTGCATGAAAAACTCAGAGTGATCGATTATAATCAGAAAAAATGTTTGTTCAGTGAAGCACACCTTTAAAATGAATAGGGGTCTTTAACCTGCAAGTCTGACTTTAACAGCATCTGGTGATACAAAAGCACAATAGCAACATCTTACGATGGATAAGTGAACAGGGTGAGAGGTCAGGTGTATTTTCCATGATCTGAATTGTATTTTTTTGTGTCTGGTAAAACCATATTTCAAGATTGTGCCTTTTTGTAAGACAAATAAATATTGTTAATAAATGGTTTATAACACCACATACTAGTCATACTTTTAAACTTCCTGACAACTTTTTTTTTTTTACAAAAACACCGTGGGTCGCCCGTGGGCTTGTCTACCACCGGGCTTTGCGAGTTTTCTGGGGGAAATCCTGGTAGACCAGTCTTCTGCAGTCTTTTGCCCTTACTGAACACGGCTCTGTGTGTGTGTGTGTGTGTGTGTGTGATCATCTCAGACTGACCTGTTTCCTCAGAGTGAGTCTCTTCAGCTCGTTTTCACTCCTGTTACAAAGGGTCATGAGCATCTTTAGCTCCTCACTTAGATCAGCCTTCTGAGCTTCTGACTTCTCCTTCTCTCTCCTCAAACAGCGAATATTCTCCTGCAGGGGAGTGATGTGACATGTCATTATTCCACTAGTCGTGTGTGTGTGTGTGTGTGTGTGTGTGTGTGTGTGTGTGTGTGTGTGTGTGTGTGTGTGTGTGTGTGTGTGTGTGTGTGTGTGTGTGTGTGTGTGTTTTATGCCAGTTCACACAAAGTGTGCATCTGTTTTTACAGAAGCAGGTGTCTTGAGCTGCCTTGCACCTTTCAGTGGAGGCTTACAGCTGTGCTTTGTCATAAAGTAGTCCCAAATCTAAAATGGAGCCTGTGATTCCTTTATGTTACTAATTATTTTTACTTGTAATCAGTACAATTATTTACATCACCAAGCAGAATTGAGATTACTAGTGATTTTAAGGACTTTTTACTCACAATGCTAGTTGGATCCATTCACTTTCTGTGTTTTATGCTAAGCTAAAGGAGTACAGCCGGGTCAGGAGAATGACTGGGCTGGTTAAAAATAGTTTTTTCCCCACTTATCTAACTCTGGGAAATATGTCAACAGACAAAATTTTGATTTTGGGTGAAATATCTCTTTAAGGCTGCAGGACTTGTGGTTAACCTCAAGCCTAGTTTATACTTTCCCATCAGCAAGTTGCACTCACTCACACGTACTGAAAGAGAACTAGTGAGACTAACCTCACACTCCTTGAGAGCGCTGGTGAGCATCTTGGCTGACTTTTGCTTTTCCTCCAGAACTTCGTTCAGCTCAGAAATCTTCCTCTCCAACATTTGCCTTTCGCCTGTGTCGATGTCTCCCTGCAGCCTCGCTAGTTTCTTATTGAGTAAGATGATCTTGGTGTCCTGCAGAGAGAGAGAGGGGTCTGAACCGGTGTTGGCTTTACGAGTGGGGTCACACAGGTGTGTATGTTTTAAAAACCTACCTGCAGCGTTGTGATCATCTGCTGCCGGATCACTTCCTTCTCCAGCTTCAGACGCTGGCTTTCCATGCTATTTATGGTGGATTTACTTCTGGAAATCTGCATGATGAACTCCTTTTCCTTGGTCTTGAGGAGCTGCAGCTGCTGTCTGTGATGAGACAGCGACCCCGTGAGGACGTGCAGCTGAGAGTCCAACTCCTATAACAAACACAGTTTTAAACAGCCTCTGTTCAGCAGAAAATATGGCAGCGCTGCTCGAATGTTTGTATTATACAGTTTTGTTTTGGTTATGAAACATGATTACTCACTGATTTAGGAAATACATCATTTTTATTTCTCTGCGGCTGAAAACACACCAAAGATGCCCAAATAAAAGCCTAAACTAGGGCTGCACGATATTAGGAAAACCTGCGATATGCGATAACAGTGCTTAATATTGCGATATCGATATTACTTGCGATAAATGAACAAATACTTAAATCTGCAGTTTTTGTATATATGCTTTAGACACACCACTCCATCCTCTATCATTAGTATTAATACAGTAACAAAATGAAATCATGCAAGATTACATTACATTTCTAGAGCCCAGTATATAGATCTTTATGGTTGTGTTGGAGGTGACAACGGAGATTTGTCGTGTTTCCCCTCATGGTTGCCACAGGTGTTTGGCATGTCTTGCAACAAACATAAGTACTTTGAAATAATAGTGATGCTGTTTGAATTATGAGTTCTTTCTCACTAACATTTTCCGCACACGTCTTACCCTCAGTCATTGCGACGCTCTCTAAGCTAACTCAGGTGTTTGCTAGCCATCCAAATGAAGTGCCGTCCACCTAGGCACCAAGGCATCTAACCTATAACCCAACCGATTGGTCAAATGGGTGAAGGGCTCTATCTGATTTGTCAAAAACTTCATGCTTCTGTTTGATTGACAAAATGCATTTTGTGTAGCAAAAATCTGAGATGACCATTAATTGCGATATTTTTCTGTTCTTTGCGATATGCTTATTGCGCATGCTGATATTGCGATAATGATAAATTTTCGATATATTGTGCAGCCCTAGCCTAAACACTCTCATTTTAAGGCGACTGCAGACAGATTTACATCAGCCTGAATAAAAACTACACTGCAGGTCTCATGCTGGTTCCCAGTTCTTTAGCTGAGATCTGATTTGCTCGTGTGTTTGTTCATGTTATGATTTAACTATAAAGCCCATCAGACTCCAGCCTAACCTGTGTTTATGGAAGTCAATAAGGATGCTACACATGTCAGCAGAATGCTTGTAACAAATATGAAGTTACTGTTCAATCAGAGCCAAAACCAGTATTAATCAGTGATAAAGAGTCAGATGAAATGTGACAGGACATTACAAAAAGTTAAAGGAGCACTCTGCAGTTTTGGCTTGCTTTTAGCACCCCCTAGAGTCCATCATTAACTCACTGTCATAAAACTGCATCTGAATCTCTCCTCCTGGCTGTGCGTTGGTCTTTTTAACACCTTAATCTAACTGCTGAAATGTCTCCTCAGCCTTCATTAGTGTCTACAGGAGCGGTTCATCACTAAATCAAACACATCAGCTGTGTTCATGATCTAAAACATGCAGGAAACATGCTGGAAGCAGACTGCAGCGCTAGCATGTCGGCTAGCCACTTTACTACTAGAGTTCCTGGTAAATAGGACCAAGGTCCTGAGAGGAGGAATCATGTGACCACAGGGAAAGGCTGTAGCGTGTTGACAAACCCAAACGTGGATTCAGAGCACTGAGTGATCACTGACAGTAGCTCTACAAGCTACGAGCAGCTAGCCGACAGGATTGGGTCGGGAGCGCCAGCAGCGCTGCTCAGGAACAGCCGGGGTCCGCGCGGCACGCTGAGGATTCGATGGTGTGTGAGGACACAAGGACCTCTGATAGAGACCAGAAAGCATCAATGACTGAGCGCTGGCCCGGTAAGAACAGAGCTTATGTGGGTCTTAGGGTGAGTGTGTGATCAGTGACAGAACGGGACGTGATCTCTACCGCCTGACAAACATATTTATAAAAAATTACAAACCCAGAGAAAGCTAAAACATGAACAAGCTAAACATATTAAAGTTATGCTAACATGATCAATAGGATGATCGTTAGGTCTGCATCCAATCTGAACCCTGACTTGTCTCTGAGCTCTCGTGATTCAGAAAACTCCTGATGTTGACTCTAGTTTGACTCCTATTGTGGTCGGATGGTCTTTTTTATTTTTAGCTCCATCAGATAAATGTTGTTTCTTCTGAGGCTCCGCCTTGATAAACATGTTACAATAAATGCTAACCAGCTATAGCTCGTCTGTCCTGAGGTGTAAACATGACTTTGGGAGGCGGACCGCCACTCTGAAGTTGCAAGTGTGGTATTCTGGCCACAGAGGGCGGTGGGTGTCTGAGTGACATGTCATTAACCCTGTAAAGGGTCATTTCAGCACATACTGGCTCAAGAACGTGATTTAAACACATGAAAAAGTTGTTTAGTGTGGCTTTAACGAGAGAGATTAAGGAGAAAAAAGAATAAACTTTTGTTTTTGTTTGGAAACGTTTGTTGTGCAAAATGCAACAAAGAAGCTTTTCAGCATGAATAGAGACTGTTGGTTTCAACCAATTTTAGCGTTTATTCTCCCCGAGAGGAGGCGGGGCTGTTTGAGAGAGGGGAGGAAGTGATGTAATGCAGCTCTGCCTCACCTTGATCTCCTGTTCTTTTTCCTTCAGGAACTGTTCTACCTGAGCGGCCCTCTCCTCCTCACTGAGCGTGGTCCGAGACGCAGCTTTCAGCTTCTCCTCCAGGGCAGCGTTGTAGGCCCTGGTCTCCTTTAACCTAACACACACACACACACACAGTAAAGTGATCATTTATGCCAAAAACGAGACCTTTTTTAGACTCCACTGACTTCTCATTGTTGTCCTGAAGATCCTTCTTGGTTCTGGAGATCTGGGCCATCAGAGCCTCCACATCAGAGCTGGTTCTGTTCAGCACGCCTCTGTTACTCTTCAGCTGCAGAACACATTAGATCAGTGGCGTTGACGATGAGGACACCTTCTGTACATTTAGGGAAGCTGACCTCATCCTGAAGCCTGACACAGTTCTCCTCCTGCTCCTTCAGGTTTTGCCGCAGCTTTGCTCCCAGCGTCTTTGCTGCGTTTATCTTCCTCTCCTTCAGTTGGTTGCTGTTCCTCTGAGTTTCCAGCAGGTTCTGACTCTTTGTAAGAGCTGCGTTCTTCTCTCTGATATTCTGGTTAGCCTGAACAAGTTGCTGCAACAATAAACAAGGTTTACTCAAATGTGCTTTTCAGGGTTTGGGTTAGAACCTGGTCTAAATCCCAGCCCATTACCAGAGCGCAGCGCTGCATCTCAGAGTCCTGATGCTTTATCTGCTCCACAGAGTTCTCCCACTGGTGGATGAGCTGCTCCACCTCCAGGTGAACCTGGTTCAGGTTCTCTACCGTCTTGTCCAAAGCTGTCTGTTTATAAACAAAGATATGAGGAAGACGTCAGAGACGTTCTGAGACACACCCCACCAGCTTTATTTATACAGGACCAAAGAGCTGAACACTAGATAATGAAACAGCAGTCACACGATGCACAGAAAAAATAATGAAACCATTAAAACCTGAAAATCAATAAAAACATCCTGAAATAAAACAATTAGCCTTTCGCCGGCCCCGCCCCCAGAACGGCTATTGTCCAATCACACATCATAGCAACCGTTACTATCCGACAGCTCCAAACAAAATGATGAAGCTAAGCCTAATTTACTACTAAGCATTAGCCTCGATAGTAGTCGTGTCTCCTTCGTTTCCCTTCAGAACTTCCTCATCGACCTCAACCAGCAACAGCATGAGTGCTCCCCCCGCCTGGGAGGTCCGCCTCCCAGACTATCCAAGACCCTTTTAGATAAGACACACCGTGCCGGCAAATCAGCGTAATATTACCTCAACCGTGTGTCTTATAAACGCACATTAAGCCTTGGCGCAACAGCGGGTGGTGTCATGATCATGTGATGAATTAATGCCGAGCTCCGGCCGGGAACTAAAAATGAACGTAAACACGGGCATAAAAAGTTACATTTTATAAACAGGCTCAGCTGAGATGATAGCGATGCAGAGCGCCGGGAGCTTTTCTCCATTAGAGCTGCCTGCAGCTCAGATCATCTGACAGCTCACAGGGACACTGCGTCGCCGCCACCGCTCCTCGGATCCACGCGTCCCTGGACGCCGGACCTTCTCCCAAACTCCCAACTCCTTGTTCCCTGCTACGCTTCGCTCAGCGGAGCCGACACTAATATATCCCTCCACTGCATACTGTAACCCTTTTTCCTCCATCTGGATGATATTGAGGGGGAATTGCTCCAAAAAATGTCGCTGACACGCATCTGTCTACTTCTTTCCATCACGGAAATCTGCGGAGCTGCAGTATTTGATCCACTTATTGACGGAGTTGGCAACAGTAACTAAGGGGGGCGGGGCTCAGCAAAAGGTCAATTTTCTCTGATTAGAATAAAACATTAGTTCTAGGGAGCGTTTCCACACATATTTGTTAAATCCTCTGCAGCGTGTTTTATTCTACCTGTAACAGATCAGATGAGTGTGTTTACCTGTGCAGTTGTTGTTTCTATCAGCTCTTTCTCCAGTGCCTTGTACTTCTCACTGGCTTCCAGAGCCTTCTTCTCGATGGTCAAGGTGAGGGACTAGAGAGGGACACGTCACAGATGTAAACAGCTGGAAAGGCTGGAGCTAAACACAGGTGTTATCCACACGTCTTTGTGTACACCACCACCTAGTGGCCAGTTGTTATAACAACATCAGCAAACCAACTTTCTGATCAAAGTTATGAGGAGCCTCTTCAGAGGCTCTGAGGACCCACGTGTGACCCCAGAGCCACAGCTTTCAGACGCCTGTCCTAAGAGAAGGGTCTGATTAGTTTGCCCAGATGCTCACATGCATTTATGTTATTGTCTTACACTTGTGTTGATCGTCTCCTGCACCAAACACTAAAACAAATTCCTGAGTGGGAAGAAACCCGATTCTGAGTCCAACAGAATCCGTTTGTTCAAAATTTTAAAAATAAACAAGCTTGCTATGTGAACTTTTCTGTTTTAAAATGTGATGTTCTATTATTTTTTACCTTGATCCTGTGTTCGTCTTGCTGAGCGTACTTGACGATGGACATCATGTCCTCGTCTTTGCGTTCCGACTCCTCCAAGAAAGCATCCAGAACCTGCTGGTCCCAGTCCATCTGAAGCTTAAACTCTTCCAGTTTCTTCTCCGTCTTGAACAGGTTTTTCTGAATTCAGTCAACAAAAACAGGGTTAAGAAGCATCTTATGGCACACGCAGCTGTTTTATAAAGGTTTTATTAGTAAAGACCTCTAGCATGTCTTTCTGCTCTCTTAAAGTCCTGTTCTCCTTCTTCATCGCAGCTGTCTGCTGGACCAGGCGACCCGTCTCTCTCTCTGCCAGAGCGGTGAGATGGTTCACACGCTCCACCTCACTGGCCTTCACCTTCAACAGAGCCTGTAACACACATTAGTGCAGAGCTACGCCACACAGTAGTGTCACCAACAAGAAAATGAGCTTGAACATACTTACATCCCGGTATTCCAGCTCTCTTTTAGCACGTCTGATGTATTCAGTCATGTACTGTTTAGTGTCTGTGTTTTCCCTAATATCATTATCCAGCTGCACCAGCTCCATCTCAGCTTTGGAAATCTGTTGTTAAAACGCCATCACATTAGACCAAGACACTCGGGACATGTGGCATGAAATACTGTCCACCTTTAGATTTAGAGAGGGTTAGTATTTAACTTAAAGCTTCACTGTGGTTTTATAACATAGTCATTAATAAAAGTGAGCACACTGTGCTAATTTAACATGCACAAATGTCCTGTGTAAATAAAATTAAAGAAAAATTCTAATAGATTTTAATTTTGATGTTCGGTGAAGGTTCTCAGTCATCCAGGTCATGGTAATCCATCATTCCATATGTGGCAGGAGTCTCTGAGACACTGAGAAGAATTTTCTCCAAACACAACATCCCGGTAAACTTTAAACCCAACAACACCCTCAGACAGAAGTTGGTCCATCCTAAAGACAAGACACCCAAACAGGAGCTTAGTAGCGTCGTCTGTGCAGTCCAATGCAGTGAGGCCTGTCCAGACCTGTAGGAGAAACTAAACAACAACTACACAAGCACATGGCTCAACACAGGAGAGCCACCTCTTCAGGCCATGACTCTGCAGTCCACCTACACCTGAAGGACAAGGGACAACCTTTGAAGATGACAAAGTCCACATTCTGGACAGAGAAGATAGATGGTTTGAGAGAGGAGTTAAGGAAGCCATCTATGACAAATGGGAGAAACCTTAATTCAGTAGAGGAGGAGGACTGAGGTTTCAACTTTCCAGCACCTACAATGCAGCTCTGAACCTAATTCCAAACAGTTTCAGTCTAGGTCACACCCTCCTGCATCTAATCAATACGACTCCCACACATTAGCGGTTAATGATGCTAACGACTCCTGAAGAGGTGGGGATATTCATATGTAGTTTCTGCTCGTTTAGCAGCTACAGTTTATAAGATTGACTCTCCCATATTCCAGTCAGAATTGACAAAACTCCTTGGATGAGAAGCAAAGTGCTTATTCTGTTTTTACTTTCACATCTAAATGTTCACCAGACAGAAATAACCTAAAAAGAAAATGCAAATATAGTTTTCAAATAATGACTTCATTAATTAAATGCGAATTTTATCCGTTTGTTTTTGAGTGAATTGGAAACTTTTAGCACAGGAGCAGCGTTGAACGTCTTTAGACGCGGTTACGTCAATTTTAAATTTAACGTAACCGGCTAATGGACGTAATTAAGCTAGGTCCATTAGCGGTTCAAATAAAGAACCTACACTATAATAAAAACGGAAGGCATTAATAATGCCTTTAAACGCTGCGGTGCTGGTTTTACAGAGTTGACTAAAGTTGCTCTCTCACCTTCTCTAGTAGAGCCTTGTTTTCGGCGTTCAGCTCCGGGACGGCGTGGCGCTCGTCCCACCCCATCTCAGCTAACGTTGATTTTATAATGTGCGACATCGTCCCAGCGCTGTTTGATCAAATACCTGCTGTAAACTAACAAAGTATATATTTTTTCTTGCTGAAACGGCAGCAGTTCCCGTTGTAGGTGTTCCTTCTAGCAGCTGCTGCTCCGGTGTAGAGCTGAGATGTGTTACCCCGTCCAAAACCGTCTCCCCGCCCGAAAGTCAACTCGTTTTCTCTGCTAAGCGCGCATATTTTAGCTAAGAATAATAGACACTTTGGAGAATATAGTGTAGAACGTAACAAGCCGGTTGGACGTACTTGGAAATTTTGTCAACTTATTTTCTTACTTAACAAAGGTGAAACATTCTAACACTTTGGCGTTCTGTCACGTTCCACTGCTATAAAGGACTAAACGAGGAACAAAATAATATTAAAGTGTTTTCATTAACAATTTTCTAACAATATTATTATCGCTTAAAATAAAGGGTTGAGGAGAAAATTGAGATAAACTGGTACGAAACAGTCTTTGTTGGGGTAACAAATTTCGACGCAACACTGGCAACGTTTGCTTTTGGTTGCTATGGGCAACTTATGGGGTGTCACGTGCACGCGCGAAACGGCTTCTACGCAATAACATCTTCAGTAACATTGCCTTGCAAGCAATCACTGGCAATTAGCATAAATACCAATACACATTGCATCTAGGGACATTATGAAATGTTCATATTATTCCCAATATAATCATGATGGTCAGTAAATTGTTTGGTATCAAATACAGATTTTTTTTTTGTTAATTTATTTGTTTGGGTCAGTGTAACTTAAATCTCAATAAAAAAAATATTTATTGAAAAATTAATTTAGAAACAAGAAGATTACAGAATATGATTCCACAATAATTCATGATAATCTAAGAAAAATTTGGAAATTTATTGATAAAATATGCATTTTTTTATTAATTTAATAACCATGTTCAGTAAGGGTCATTGGTGCCCGTCATGGCGGCAACCTCCGAACCCACTGGTGGACAATGGTGGCTAGGGATGCTGTCAAGCTGAAGAAAGAGTTCTATCGGGTCTTTTTTGCCTGTGGGACTCCAGGGGCAGCTCATGGGTACCGGCAATCCAAGCAGAAATTGGCTCGGGTTGTCACAGAGGCAAAAATCTGGCTGTGGGAGGAGTTCGGTGAGACAGTGAAGCAAGACTTCCGTACGGCTTCAAGGAGACTCTGGTCCACCATCCGGTGCCTCAGGAGGGGAAAGCAGTGCGCTACCAACACTGTTTACAGTGACGAAGCAGAGTCCATCGACTCTGGATTCGGCTCTCCAAGGCTTCATCGGGAGTAGTTCCACTGGATTGGCAGACCGGGGTGGTGGTCCCCCTATTTAAAAAGGGGGACCACAGGGTGTATTCCAACTACAGGGGGATCACACTCCTGAGCCTCCCTGGTAAGGTCTATTCAGGGGTTCTAGAGAGGGTCTGTCAGATTGTCGAATCTTGTATTCAGGAAGAGCAATGTGGTTTTGGTCTTGGCCATGGAACACTGGATCCGTTTTATACCCTTAGGGGGGTCCTGGAGGGTGCGTGGGAGTTCACCCAACCAATCTACATGTGTTTTGTGGATTTGGAGAAGGCATTCGACCGCGTCCCTTGGGAGGCCCTGTGGGTGGTATTCCGGGAGTATGGGGTACCAGGCCCTCTCATACGGGCTGTTAGGTCCTGTACGACCAGTGTCAGAGCTTGGTCATTGCCGGCAGAAAGTCGGACTCGTTTCAGTGAGAGTTGAACTGCGGTAAGGCTGCCCTTTGTCACCGATTCTGTTCAGAACTTTTATGGACAGGATTTCTAGGCGCAGCCAAGGTGTTGATAGGATCTATTTTGGTGGACTAAGGATCAGGTTTTTTGCAGATGATGTGGTCCTGTTGGCTTCATCAGACCGTGATGTCCAGCTTTTACTGGAGCAGTTCGCAGCCGAGTGTGAAGCAGCTGGGATGAGAATCAGCTCCTCTAAATCCGAGACCATGGTCCTGAGTCGGAAAAGGTTAGAATGCCTTCTTCAGGTAAGGGACGAGGTCCTGCCTCAAGTGGAGGAATTTAAGTATCTCGGGGTCTTGTTCACGAGTGAGGGAAAGATGGGTTGGGAGATCAATAGACGGATTGGTGCTGCGTCTGCAGTGATGCGGGCGTTGTACCGGTCTGTTGTGGGGAAGAGAGAGCTGAGCTGGAAGGCAAAGCTCTCGATTTACCGGTCGATCTACGTTCCTACACTCACGAGCTTTGGGTAGTGACCGAAAGAATCAGATTGCTGTGAGAAGCTTGATCATCCGGGAGGGGCTTGAAGGAAATCCGCTGTCAGTTGAGGTGGCTTGGTCATCTAGTTAGGATGCCTCCTGGACGCCTCCCTGTTGAGGTTTTCTGGGCACGTCCAACCGAGAGGAGACCCAAAGGAAGACCCAGGACACGCTGGAGGAACTATTGGAGCTTACACATCTGGGTCATATGTGCGTTTTTCGTTCTGAGGTGACCATTTCAGACCTCTTCCCTCGGAGGTCCAGCTGGGACAGAGGTGACACTATAGACCGATTGGCCGGCTGAAATTCGCACCTACCGTCTCTGGTGAGTAGAATCAGCCAGCGGGGGCTTCTTGCATGCACGATTCATTTTCATTTTGGTTGTTAACATCAAGCACGGAGCTACTGTATCCCGCTTGGCAGCAGACAGTTGGAAAAGAGAGCAGGAGGAGAGCAGTGTGTGTGTGCAGCAGTTATGAGGACCCGCACAGCATATAAAATGCAAATTTGTAAAGTAAAACTATCTTATACAGTAAATTTGACCTGAGGTTAGATCAGACATAATACTCTCAGGACGTTATAGCAAAAACCAGCAATCTCTTTGGTTTGTGTGAACTTAGGATAAAATGCTTGTACGTTTAGGAAATGCTCTCCTTTGCAGTTATCGAAGAACAAACACACATTAATTAAAATCAAAACATTTATTTTATCAATTCTTTTGTTTAAACATGTGTAAAAATTCCAGTGTTTCACACCAACGTCTCATGCAAATATATCATCAAACTAAAAACAACATAACCAAAACACAGCGGTATTAAAATACAATAATTAAACAATTTCCCTTTTGAGTTGACGTCACAGTTTAGGTTTATATCCAACTGCCTTTGAAGACCACATCCAGGGACCGCGTGGACCAAGATGATGAACCCTCTTTAGTCGGATGGAGAGCAGAAGAAAGTTCAATACTTAAGGTCCGAAGCATCCAAAGAGTCTGAAGAGTCGTGTACTATGTACAAAAACACACACCGATATAAAGTCTGCTGGGTAAAATATCTTAGACCTGAGTGTTTAAAAGGCATCCGTTTCTCAGCTCAGTGCAGAGTTCCTGTCCTCCATATTCTGTGTTCTTTTCCTTTAAACCTACAGACGTTTTTAGTTTAAAATCAGGCCTTAAACTGCCGTACTTTGGGTTCGAATGTGCAGCCTTGCAAACTCCACAAAGTCATCGATGAGAACAGGCCACGCCCCTGTTTAGGACACAAACACAGAAACAGACTTTATGGCTGTGAACCACACAAATTCTAGAATCACTAGATTTCAAATTCTGTTTACACACAGCTTCGTGAGTAGTTAAACAAACCTTCCTCGTCATAGTTAGACAAGTCGTCTGTGATCATTGTGCTGAAATCTAGTAACAGGTTCCAGGTGTCCTTAGGAATAGAGTTCTTGTGGTGTTCCTGTAGACATGTAGACAATTTATTTTATTTTTCATTTAAGTATATACCTCATAAAATTTTATTAATTTTACTTTGTATTAAAAGGTTTTCTCAACGAGACACGGAGACTAAAATGTGCTCTGCTGGGTGGCTGACCTGTTCAATGGTAAATAGCCTGAATTTATAAAGGTGAACTCAACATTAGCATGTCCTGGATGACTGAGGCCAAGGTGTATCTGAGTAAATATGAATTATTTTTATGCGTAAAAATGATTAATATCTTACCTGTTGTAGAAAACCCCCTGAATGGCCTCAGTTTGTAAAAATAGATATCATTCAGGACAGATGGGCTAACAGAACAAAGGGCCTAGCTCCCATCTTAAAACAGCTCCAATCTGCTAGATTTCACAGTAACTCATGTGAACATTGGTTTATAAACTTTTACGCTGCCAACAATTTTGCATTATGGAGTTATTTCAGCAGAAACATTAAGGAATTTTCTCTGGACTTAATTCCTGAATGCACCAGACGTGCTGTGTGTACTCTTGGCAAATAACAGTCTGATGCAAAGCTGACAGGGCAAAAATATTTATACAATAATGTCACACAAACTGCTGTGAGATCGGAGCCGTTTCCAGATATAACACCCTTTAGTCATGCCTCTATTTGGACTAGCTGTTAGCTTTTCAGTTCTGAAGGACATAAACATTCTTTATCTTAACAGAATTTATTCAGGAAGTCATCTACAGCGAGTTCGATAGTAATTTATCACTTTTACACAAAAACAGTTAAAAAACACCAAACTATCCCTTAAAAAGTCAATATTATACAATCAAACTAAATTCATCAAGTTTTTAAGATACAGGTAATTTAGACACCTGTTACAATTCCTGTCGTTAAATAATCTCTGAGAGGACCATGTTTGTCAGTGATAGCCCACATGTGTAAAAGCACAGGCGTTTCTAGTCCGTTTGGGGGGTGCTGAAGCACTCCTAAATTGAATCCCAGCACCAGTAAAAGTGATCGGTAGAATGTCATTTTATGCATCCCCTTTGGAAATCATTAATATTCCTCCAACTAAATTCAAGTCCGAGAATTAACTTACAACTAAAAATTTGTTCCACAAGTCCAAGAACTTAAATCTTTTCGTCAGAACTAAATTCCAATATGCGATGGCCATTTCTAGATCTGCAACGACAGAGAGGAGGTTAATATAAACACAACAAACAAGCAGAAGGATGATGAACATAATAACAGCAGGTACTAGTTCTTACCTAAACCTTTTTGTCCAGGATTCTTCGCAAAGTTAAAAGTAAACTGGTAAAACTCCTTAAACTTTCCTTGATGTTTTAATTCTTGCTCCATTTTTGGTAGCTGAGCTTTTAGTTTCTCTATACTGTCACACCTGTGAAGCAAAAAACATTCATTTTATTCCCCTTTGGACAAATTTTTTTCTTTGAGGACCCCCTTGCCCATGTCCTAGATGAGCCAGGAGCCCCATCCCCAACTCCTACATGCATAAACACATTAAATGTGATCATTTACAAACTTTCTACAGACATACAGAGTTATAACTTTTTTATGGAGTTCTGATTATACTGTAGGGTGTGTTATTGGGATTTTATAAGTGTAATTTTTACAAATAAAAGCTTGTTAACCTCACAACCTCAGCAAAGACAACAATGTGGGGACTCCCTTGGGGGGCCCGACCCACAATTTGGGAACTCCTGAGGAATGAATCCAAGATGGACTTATGGAATGGAATGATTCCGTGATTTTAAAACTGATTTAACTTCTTGTTAGTGATCATGATGGACAGATGATTGTTTTTCTCTTTGCAGCATAAACAAGTTTGACAGAACATACTGGACCAGTAGTCATTGTTACAGCCCCTGGCTGTTTTGTGTGTTGTATTTTAACCTTCCCCTTTGGTTTTCTCCCTTCCTGAGAGTGTGAGAGGAGAGCACCTGGCTCCACTCCCACTAATTGCCTCCTTTTTAGTTACCCCTGGCCACCTAGACAGCGTGGGGCGTAACAAATGGGGGCTCATCCGGGATTTTTGATCATCAGCGCCATCGGGGGCATGTTTCATGGTTTGATGTTTTTGTGCACTGTAACCTTGTGTTTTGATTTGTAGTGATATCACTCCATTCTGATCTCCCTTGGTGTTTGTGGATGTGAGGAGAGGGAGATAACATTAGCTGAAGAGGACATTTTGACGAAAATAAAGAGAACTTTAGAAATGGAGGATGGAATCTCTTGGGACTGTTCGACTGCAGATGTGAGTGACCCGCTTGTACGACAGATGTCGTTGGATGGCATCAGACTTGGTCTTCGTCAGTCTCCTCCCCTTGGTGTGTGTGGCCCTGAGCTGGATACTTGTCATGGGAGTCATCGTTACCCCACTGGATGGAGGTCAGTTATTAGCCATGTTCCCACGTCATGATCTGCCTTGTGTGTTTGGGACTGGTCGAGTTCCCTAGATGGCAGCACGTGGACTTGGAACTGAGCATCAGGACGGCTTCAAGCTGTGTCTCTGTGAAATGGGCATTTGTATGGACATGGTGCGAAACTCTACTTGGACTTTGTATGGTGTATCGACGCTGGACTTCTGGATGGGTCCTGGTCTTCGTCAGGCTGACTGTCATCTCCTCCGCTTCACATCGTCCCACCTCGGACATTAGAATGAGCGGCATGTATGGTTATTGGACAGTTTATGAGTTTAGAATGTTGGAGGGGGGTGGGGGTGGGGGTTGTTGTTGAAATTAAAGATTGCATCTTTAATTTCTTTTTAAGGGGGGGAAGTGTTACAGCCCCTGGTTGTTTTGTGTGTTGTATTTTAACCTTCCTGAAAATGTGAGAGGAGAGCACCTGGCTCCACTCCCACTAATTGCCTCCTTTTTTGTTACCCCTGGCCACCTAGACGGCATGGGGCGTAACATCATCTGGAAGACCAGTGTGTCTGTCCACAGTGAAACCAGTTCTACTTCACCCAGGACCAAGCGGGCTAGACAATGTCAAGCTGGTCTGAAATCTGCAGCAAATATCTTCTTCAGGGTCTTTTTTATTAAGTTTTTACATAATTATAAAACAGAACACACAGAACATATAAAAAAAAAAAAACCAACCTCACCCACCCCTTAATACTGGATCAAACATAAAAGACACTAATCAGGTTCCCGTACGATGCCAAATCATAATACAAACATGAATCTATAAAAGAATTAAAAGAGACAGTCACACAAAATCCACAACAGGTACACTTTCCAAATAAGACATAAATGACAGCCATAGAACATTAAAATTGTCGACTGTTCCCCTCAATGTCTAATGGCGCTTACACACTAGCACCGGCTCGGACTGGGCGGGATTGGGTAAGTTCCCTTCACATCCGGGTGGCCCGGGATTTTCCGGAGCTGAACCGTACGTGTTTTCGTCCCTCATCTGAAGGAGGTCTGACTTGCGCCGAAACCGGGCCAACACACCCACTGCCGACTGATTGGTCAGCTCAAATTCACGCCTACCTTTAGGGGGAACCTCCGATTAGTGGATAGAATCCGCCAGTGGGGGCTTCCCGCATGCGCGCTTCATTATCACTCTGAATGCGGAGGAGTTAACAAGCCTCTGACTGAAGCTATTTTATCTGTTTCCGTCTGCTGTGATGAGCGCAGCGTGTGTGCACACACACACTGACACAGTGCTGCCACACAGCCTTTGTTTAATAAGGAAGAGACCGCGGACTTCCGCGCTCCTTTGACCCACCCAGCCATTTCTCTGTTCCCGTCGGCTGTGAGGAGCGCACACACAGTGCTGCCACACAGCCTTTTCTAATAAGGAAGACGCCGCGCAGACTTCTCCGCGCTCCTTTGACCCGCCTACATCACTGATATATTCGTGCCAATTTTTCGCGCGCATTTCTGAGACCGCCTATCATGTCCGCATTCCAAAGGGTGTCCTGGACGACGTGTGTAAACAACCTGGCGGGGCCGGGGCCGACTGAGGCCGACCGATCGGAGCCGACCCGGTGCCAGTGTGTAAGCGCCATTATTTTCTCTAGATGAACAGGACTCATCTTCTCACTGACCCAGTGTCCGTATGTAGGCGGATGGGAGTCTTTCCACTTGAACAAGATGAGTCTCTTGGCCAACAAAGAGCATAAATCAATCATGTCAGTTGACTTTTATCCAAAGCAGCATTCACTGTGAGCCCTCCAAACAATGTGGTAAAGGTTCTGGGTGCACAGTGGTCCCACAAATCTTGAAGAGAACATCAAAAATAGACGACGAACATCCCTTTACCGGGCAAGTACAGATTTTGTGAATAAGTGTGGCCGATGACTTTCTGCAACGCTCGCACGTCGGGTTCAAGTCTGGTTTAATTTTAGACAATTTGTCTATGGACCAATGCATGACTGTCTCACACAAATCAAAGATTTATGAACATTCTGTAGAACCTTGTGCCAGACCAAATCCAACAGTCCAACCCCCAGTTCCAGCTACCATTTCACCTTTAAAACATCCAGACTAGTCTGATGATGTGAGCCGAGCCAGGTATAAAGCCTGCTTAGATCTTAAAGAGCAAGTAACACCAAAATCAACTTTTTTTTGCTGATAACCTGTATAAATGAGTGTCTAATAGTGTTTTAGACATGTGTAGTCATAATTTTTGCATTTTTGTTCATTTTCTTGAAAAAACTCAAAATTCAGCCTAAAAACGTCAGTCGAGCGCCCTCTTCAGCTCAAAACTATCCAGCAGCGGTTTGCAAAAGAAATTTGAATCCGTCTTGTCCAATGGCTGAGACTGTACCGTGCAACGTAGCCGTGCACTAGCACGTAGCAGCGCTGCGGCTGCAGGTTATAAAAGCATCAAGGTCTCGGCCACGCCTTGTAGCAGTTGTGACTCGGAGTTAGCCTCAAGTGAGTGTTTCTGCTGTAGTTTAGCTATTGTTTAGCATTAGCATTGAGTCAGAGTCCTAGCATAGCTTCTAGTATTATAATTAGTTTGAATGCAGTATGCATTCAAACTATTGTTTTCCTGTTTCTCTTTATTAGTTTGAATGCTTGGTAAAGCATTCAAAGTATTGAGTTTCTCCTCCTCCATTTTTCAGATTCCGTACGTTTTTTGAACTGTATCTCCTCCTACAGTTTTTCAGCTATTTCAGCAAGTTTGGTATCAAACCGTTCAGCTCGTTCAGCTCTTTCCGGCTATATCTCTTGGTATTGATATCTTCAACCGTTTCCGATTTATTCAGCTTTTTCTGCCATTTTTCAGCCCATTGAAATGAATGGAAAATGCTTAAAATCGCTCAATTTTGAACAAAATCGTTCATCTTTTTGACCTCTTACTTGCCAGGGTTAACTTCAACCTAGAGACTTCATTCAACTTTTAACAAACTCAAAAGAAGTTCAACTATTTCAAATTTTTTCAGCTTCTTGATATCTTTTACGGTTTTTCTACAATCACAGGTTAAACTTGAGGTACGATTTTGGAAAGTTCAGGAACGTCTCCTCCTCCCCCCATTCAAAAGAATAGGGCCAAAAACAGACTTTGCTCGACTTCAGGCCGTGTCCTGAGAGAACCGTAGAACCGAGGGAAATGAGACTTGCGCTGGATGAAAGCTGACGGATTTTCCTCCGTTTTGAGCTATAATTTATGGACGTACTCCAAAAATTGTGGTCGTAGCGTTAACTAGTTTGGAAAGGTTTTAAAATATTTCTCCTCCCAGCAGCTGGGCTGTGCTGTCCCAAATATGGTCATGCCTTTCCCACTGTGACTGACAGCTTCAGATTCAAATCCCGAAGGGGAAATTCTGCTACGACCACATCTTTTGGGGTAGACGCGTAATTTTCTCAAAAACAGTAGGTTTTTTTGTCTGCTTCG
The DNA here is from genome assembly GCA_006937985.1 of Aphyosemion australe. NCBI lineage: Eukaryota > Metazoa > Chordata > Actinopteri > Cyprinodontiformes > Nothobranchiidae > Aphyosemion > Aphyosemion australe. The sequence goes on along the minus strand of SSNS01000304.1, from coordinate 483,739 downwards.
ATGGGATGGTCTCGATTTTGCTGTAGCTGCCACGGTTTTTGCGCTATGAGGCTCAGAAGGAGGAGTCAGCCAGATTTTCTCCCATTGGCAGCCATTCAATTTTTTCTCAGCTCAGGTGCTTCGATCGCTCTCCGAGAGCTAAACTGTACTCGTCATATCTCCTACAATATTAAAGATAGGCACACAAAAATTCACACAGAGCACCATCAAAGCCTTCGGCCGCTGACGGTTTTGGAATTTTTCGAACCGGTGCAATAGTTTTCGAATGGTGATGCGAGGTTCGAG
>SSNS01000304.1:428056-482413 GCA_006937985.1 Aphyosemion australe | reverse complement strand
CACGGTTCTTGAGTTACAAGCATCTGAAAGAGGATTCAGCCACATTTTCCTCCCATAAAAAACAGGCATTTTGTGCTCCAGACAGTATAAATGATCTAATCATTTCTCCTACAAATATTCTAGGTAGGCACACAAAAAATTAAATACAGCACCACCAAAGCCTTCTGATGCTGACGCTTTTGGAATTTTTCAAATCGGTGCTATACTTTTCGAATGGTGATGAGACGTTGGAGGCCTCAGATCGGACATCTGAAGCACAGATCCAAAGCCTTCCTCATTAAGGGGCCTGCCTGCTGCTTCTAACAGCAGCAGAGCAGTGGTGTGATAATGGAGCTTTCTGATTGGTTCAGACTTTCCCGCTATTTTACTGTCTGAGAGCTGATATACGGAAAAGCTATTTTAAGTACAATCCTACTGGAGCCTGTCTGCTTGTTTCAGCAAACCAGTATCAGAACCAGCATCTGATTTAAGACCAGAACCAGGATCAGAACCAGCATCTGGTTTGATACCAGAACCAGGGTCAGAACCCCAGAACCAAAGCCAGAATCAATACTCTCTCTCTCTCTCTCTCTCTCTCTTTCTCTCTCTCTCTCTGTGTTTCTCTCTCTCTGTGTTTCTCTCTCTCTCTGTTTCTCTCTCTCTCTCTCTCTCTCTCTCTCTGTTTTCTCTCTCATTTTCAACTTCACTTCAGGTCTAATGCATGTTTATCTATCAGTTTCAGCTGCTAAATTCATAGTTAATTGTGAAAATTTAACTATTAAACTATTCCTACTCAAATACCAGCTGTTTAAACATTTCATCTGTCCACCTTTTTAAACTGTGTACTGAGATTTCAGTTTTCTGCTGTTTAGATTTATTTTCTCTTTTCTCCACTTACTTATTTGGCTTTAATACACTTTTTAGTGATTTTTTGCTCCTACATCTTTAAACCTTTTCAGCTCATTTTTACAATTACGTTAAATTTTCGCAGCAGAAAACTGCTTATTTCAGTTCAGCTACTCAGCTATCAGTTTCAAAATTCAGCATATCCTGCTAACTTCACAATTCAACTAATTGTGAAAATTTAACTAATTATACTCAAATACGAGCTGTTTAAACATTTTAGCTGCTCAGTTTTTTAAACTATGTTTAGAGATTTCAGTTTTCTGCTGGTTCGGATTTTTTTCTCTATTCTCTACTTACTTTTTGGGCTTTTTAAAACTTTTTAGCAATTTTTGCTCCTAAAACTTCAAATACATTCAGCACATTTTGACAATTAAGCTTAGTTTTAGCTTCAATTCAGCAGTTTCAGCTATTGTATTCAGCAATAAAGCATTCAAACGTATTTCTGCAAGAAATGCAATTTATCTAGTTACTTAGTTTTAGTTGCCTGGCTAGTAGAGATAGTAGTTTAGAGTTTTTTACGTGTGCCTCCACCAACTTGATGGAGTTTGAACTGGATTCTGCTGGGTTTGAAGAGCATTCCAGAAATTAGACGGAGCCCACGCGCACCGCTCCGGGAATTAGACGGAGCCCACCGCACCATTCCGGGAATTAGACGGAGCCCAATGACTGCTTCCTCCCCATAGCGGATATTTCTGGCCCAATTTGAGGTGAGTAAGCTAAATAATTACTCTTATCAGCTTCTAAAGATCCCTCCCTACCTGTAATTTAGCAGCTATAAATACTATATTTATTTATAAATGCAAAGAAAGAGACGTGGTTCATTTCATTTAGCTAATATCAGTCCACACTGCCATCAGGCTCAGAGCTAGTGTTGTGTGGGATAATGTTTGTTACAGACGGTTTCAGGTTGAGTTTTTGCACCAGTTGATAATAATGCTGAGTGCTGAAGCAGATAAATGCAGGAGGGACATGGAGTAGGAGAACATCCCAGCATGAAGCTTCCAGCTGCACCAGAGCCTGACCCTGTTCTAATCTCCTGTCCACCTCTGATTAGAACATATTCATGTCTGATTCTGGACACTGAGTTAGCTTTGAGAGCAGTCAGATTACTCACCAGCCATGCTATGAAGCTCATATATTGGACAGTTTGTTTTCTACGTGATCTAAGTTGCTAAACTCTCACAACAATGTGCTGTTATTTATTTTTTTCAGGCTAAATCTACCCAAGAAATCTGCTGTCAGACTGATTTAGTCATCCACAAGTCTGCACCGGTCCAGGCTTAGGTGAATCCTTGCAGGTGTAGCAGAGGTGAGTTATTTTTTAATCATCTATCTTTCATTACCTTCTCGTTTTAACATTATGTAATTGTTTTAGCTTATTGTTACACGTGTGTTGCTGCTCTAATAAATGACTATAAATATATCTGCTGCTTTTTTTACATAGCCACCAGCTCAGAGCTCCCAGCAGCAGCAGTGTGTGTGTGCGTGTGTGTGCGTGCGTGCGAGCGAGCGAGTGACCATGATGGAAATCTGTGTTACACAAAGTCCCAGAGCAGCCTCTCCACCCTGAACAGACCCAGGTGTCAGCTTCTGATCCCAGCTTCCATCTGAATGACGGGCTCTGTTCTATAGCTCTGTGAACTGTTCTAGCTAAAAAAAAAAAAAGTATTATAAATAATAATTGTAAATAATATTCTTGTACTCTATTTTTGTGCTGTTTTTTTAATCACATCTCCCCAGACCTGGCTGGTCACCACTGGAGAGCACCAAGGAGTAGCTTACCAAACTCACACTAAAATCCTATTTTACCTCAGGTCCTCCGGATCTCCTAACAGATCTTCTAACCTCCATCCCGCTCCGCTCTCATCAGTGCTTCTCCTCATCTCTAAAGCTACCTCCCACAACAATGTGATGTGCTGTCAGACTGGTTTTAGCAGCTACAAGAATGCACTGGTCCAGCCTTGCAGGTGTAGCAAAGGTGATCTATTTTTAAACATCATGTAATCTTCATTACAACCTTATAGTTGTAACATTATCTATGTATGTGTTTTATAGGTTATTGTTACACGCGTTTTGCTGTGAGCACGGAGCTAAATTACATCATGACAACCCGAAGGAGGCCCTGTGACACTTGGTGCTGACGTGAGCTGATTCACCTGGTAAATACCTTTTTTAATATTTTTTTTCTTTGGTATCAAAAATAAATTAACTAATAACTTACATTCTTGTTTTCTACAGATCTCTGGAAACCTCTCTCTCCTAGAAGATACCACACCACCACATCTCCTGTTCCTGGAAAGTCCTCAGCTATCCTTCCATGACTGAGAATCATCTTCCTCACTACCACCATCCAGCTCTGTCTCCTGTCTGCCTACAATTATAATAAATGCTGTATGCGTCTTACAAGTTCTTTGTGCTGCCAAAATGTCTCATTTTAATTCCAGTTTTGTTTATATTTTGATATTTATTTATTTATAAATTTCACATTTATTCAATTACTTTATTGCACTTTTCACTAGCCCTGTGATGAATTAAAATAGGCACCTCACTGTTGAGCTTGTTTTAAATTCAAGTGCGTTTATATATTTATGGACTTGGACTAAAATAGGGAATGTATAAAGTTAGATTCATTTAATAAATAAAACAAATATTAATAACTGAAGTCCAGAGGAGGGAGGAATCCTTTAGGCACATTCTGGAAGCTCCTGCCTGATCCTGAAGACAGAGGGGACCCACCTGCTGACACCAGAGAATTACCATCGACCAAGGGAACAAATGATATCAGTAAATAAATAATGAAATCAGGGCTAGGAGTTCATTTTTAGTGGGATGTTTTGTGATTGTGTAACATAAATGTGCACATCATAGAATGATTTTGTCATGGGGTATTTTTATTTATAACTTGGGTGTTTCTGTGCAGCAGACAATAACATTAGCTCAGGGTTAGCTGCCCTGGTCCTAGGGAGCTGTTATACAGCACATGTAGTTGTTTCACTGCTTCAACACAGTTGATTCAGCAGCTCATCAATTTGCTGCTGATTAAAATCAGGTGTGTTGAAGCAGGTAAACCTCTAAAACATGCTGGATAGTAGCTCTCTGAGACAGGGAGCCTATCCCTTCAGCTAATCTTAGCTAAGGCTAACTGCTTTTTTACCATTCAGAGATTGGTGTCAGCTGCTTGGCTCCAGTGCTCTCAGGAAACTCACAAGCTCAAAATAATGCAGCTCAGGTCCACTTTTCTCCTCCAAATAGCCTTAGTCCCATTTCCTCTCTTTTCTCTGGGTAAGGAGGGAGAGAAAAGTCCTCCACTTCAAATGACTGCTCAACGAATAGAGGTAGCATAGCCTCGTTAGCCAGCTGCCTTCGTCACTGCTGCAGCTCCGCCCTCTCAGTCCTCCAGGCTACGCCCTCTCCTGGCGCATTTTTCAAAATTGAAATGTGGGTGGAGTAAGCCTGTGGGACTGATGTTACCCGCTCTTTAAGAGATTGTCCGACAGTCCAGGTTCTCATCAAGAAAATCCCGAGATGGGCACAAGGGAAAACAATGAAGAGTTAAATTTAACAAAGTGTCTGAGTTGTCGGTACCTACAGAACTGAGTTGTGGATATGAAATTTGTCCCCCTATAGAGCTACAGCAACAGAAATTTAATACATGTAACTTTTATCGTGTTTTGTAACTCATTTTGTAGCATGTCTTTGTTTTGTAACACGTAGCTTTTGTTTTTGTTGCTCGACTCAACCCGGTCAATTAACATAATTCATCGGCCCAAATCTGACTCAACCCGTTGGGTTTACTCGGTTCAGGTTCAGTCTCAGGTTAGAACTCCAGCTCTCAGCCCTGCAACGCCAAAGGCGGACCAATATTTCCTACTCGGTAAAGGTGGAGAACACGTCCCACTCTGACAAATTTGGATGCGACGCAGGTGCGTCAATCATCGATGATGGCGTGCTTCTTCTACGATTCAGAATCGATTATTTGATTATTTTCTTCAGCTCTACTGGTACGGTACCTGCCCCGTATCCTGTCGTGAGTCCCTACATCGCATAGTGAGGTCTGCTGAGAAGGTCATTTGAGTCTCTCTTCCCTCCTTCTTGGCATGGTAGCTAATGCACTAACGTTAATAAAGGGACCCTTATTGTAAAGTGTTACCAGAAAAATTCCCTTTTATAAATGTATGATTATATTATTTCCCCTTCTCTGATTGCTTTTAACATCACAGGCACACAAAACAGGAAGTCGTTTATTCTTACCCCTGTTCTGTCATGCCGTCCACAAACTCCTTCTTGGAGAACTCACACTGCGTTGCTGCCTTGAACTTCCAGGCTATCAGAAGGACACTTATACTGGCAGGGTCCAGACCCAGGTCATCACAGAACTGCTGGATACCATCTATGCCAATTTTGCTGCCATCATGAGGATCTAAGCAGAAGAGCACAAAAAGCAAAAGTTTATCTGATAAAAAGGCAAACACTTAAGTTATAAGAGTTTGTATTAAACAGGGGAATTTATTTTTCTGCTGAATAAAATGTGCATTTTTCATATTTGAGCTTTAATTGAGTGCTACAGAACCTCATAGGTCACGTCTGTTGACCTTATAGTGTATACTTCTTCCCACTCCTTTTCGAGCATGTGGCTCAAAGCAGATGGTAGATACGTAAAATTAGCCTTATTTGTTTTATTTTTTATTTTTTTTGGTTTTGTTTCTTTTTGTACTTTGTGTGTGTAATCTTTGACAGTGCTGCATGTTCGAAATAAAAAAGTTGAATTGAATTGAATATAAAAGTAAAAAAGAAACCATCTAACAGCTAAATGTATGTAGTTGTTCAAAACATGCCCAAAATTATCTGTATTTCTTATATTTAAATGACATTACAGTGGTGCCTTGCTATAAAGCGGTTCACCTTTCATGGCTTTGCAGTTCGCAGATGTTTTTTGTGCAGTTTTGCATGCTTTTTCTTTTTTACAGCGCATTGTGTTCTGCGTCCAAATGTACAAAGGTTTGAACTTTAGGAGTGCTTAAACAAGAAAGAAAAGTGTGAAAATGCTAATGCCCATCTGATAAAAGTGTATAAAGTGTGTAGTGAGTGAGGGGTTTTACAGCCTTAAAACATTGCTGTTTGCTGGGACCTGCATGTCTGTGGAGGAAAGGGGAGCGGCTGTGTCGACGGGAGTGCGTTGTGCCATGGCTGGAGCGCATTAAGCCTAATTTATACTTCATCAGTACGGAGACTCGCAACGCCCGTCTCCGATCCGTCGTCGCAAGGGCTCTCCAACAGGCTCGCAAGGACGGACGGAGTAGAGCCCACTTTTCTAACCATCCATCAAAAGCGACGGAGACCGCCTGTGATTGGTCCAGGGGCGCCTCCAGAAAATTTTGATAAGGGTGGCCAGATGGGGCCAGAGAAAATGTTGGGGTGGCACACCAAATTGGTCCTTGTAGTAACTCTGGGAGAGTTTAGCCTGTGGCGATGCATTGCATGCTCCTTTATTCTTTTTTATTTAAAAAACAATATGCATCCAAAACACCAGGGGCAATTCTAAGATCAGAGGTTTAGGGATGCTGAGCACCCAGAGAGCTACCCGTCCAGGCATTTTAAAACTATTTTATTGCAACATGTGTAAAATAAAAGCAAAACACTCTTTTTCACAAATAAAAAAATAGGTTTCAGAAATCGCAAACAATGCTTTATGGATTCTGTTATTACAATAATCTTTTCCAGGTTCAAAGGCTCTAGGTCAGTGATCCCCAATTCCCTTCCCTGATGGCCGGTATCCAGCACGTTTTACTGTTTCCCTGCTTCAACACGCCTGATTTTAATCAGCAGGTGATTAGCAGGCCTCTGCAGAGCCTGATGAGCTGCTGAGCAGGTGAATCACGTGACTTGGATTAAGGAAACAACTAAAACATGCTGGATACCAGCCCTCGGGGAAGGGAATTGGTCTAGGTGTTGTAGTATTTTTGCTGGACCAGTTCCCGTGTGGCCCAGATGAAAACAAATAGGCCTAAATAAATAAAATGCTGAAATAATTTTTTCTACTTTCACATACCAGATAAAGCTTTCACAAATCACAAACTATGTTTTAAGGACCCTGCCATTAGTGGAAAATGAGCTAGTCCAGGTTTGATGTGTCCATGTTTGTAGTTTTATAATAAGAGCAGATTAAAGATGTTCAGGGAGCAAAACATTGGTTGGAATTGCCACTAAATGTACCAGTAATAGTTTTGGATTTATTTATGTGTTTCCACTAATATCAACATCCCTATGAAAAAAATATCCATACTCTTTTTTGCAAAAGTTTTTCTCTGTCCTTAATTTTAAAACCAAACAGAAATAAAATGATGGTTTTTCAAAAATTACAACAAATCTCATTTAGTAGATATTTAGGGAAGAGAACGCGCTCACTCAGCAGAAGCAGCTGAGGTAGGGTTAAGTTCAGAGTTCAGCATCAACCCTGTTATGACCAGAAATCCATCATACAAGCAGGTTAAGATTTGTTTTGGTCTAAATGGGAAATTACCCAATGAAATAATGTAAATACAGCTACAACTAATATTATGATTCTGATTCACACACACATGCGCGCGTGAAGGTTATGCATTTAACAAGACATTTAATAAATGATAATCAGCTGCTGTAAAACGTAATCTCCAGTCCATCCAGGCAGAATGATCCTCTCTTCTGTCTCATATGATCAGCAGCAGCAGCAGCTGGGATGTTTTTTTCCCCAACATGCCCACTTTCAAGTGAAGCACACTCCACATCTTGTTTTCATCTCCACATCTTGTGCTTTCTTGTGCTAAGCTTTACTCCCGATATTTCTGTTTGGATGCCATCTACCCATCTCCATGCAACTGCCTGTCGCAGCATCTGACCACAGGTTGGTCAGATGCTGCGTGCTACTGCAGGAACGTGCATGCGGTCGGATAACCTGTTTTTTTCTCTCCTCTTGTCTGGGCTGACGGTAAGCTGACGGGGACGGTGCTGCACGCGCGGCGCGCCTCACGGCAATGATGCGCCTTTTGCGCAGATGGAGAGATTGCGTCCCCGCATGGAGCGCGCTGCTTATCGAGAGGGAGGGGCGCTGGATGCCTTGTGTTTATTTGAAGACGCCGGACACATATTTTTTTTTAGAAATGTCGGAGATTTTGACCAATAAATGACAGGGAAAACTACCGGTACACATGAGATGTAAAAATTACAAGTGCTGGTTCTGCGTGCAGCGTACCGGCCCACTTAAAGCACTCACTCTCCCTACAGCAGTCATCAGGAAGGTGGCGCACAAAGCGCTCTGAGCCCGACTCTGGGAAAGGTGAGTAAATCAAACCACTTTTGAAGGCGGGGTAGGTTTGGTGCATTTTTGCTGTTAAAATATAACGTTTCAACCAAGCACTATGATTTTTATATTTTACAAGCGTCTTTAAAAAACATAAAAAATAAATACACGTTTTAAATTCTCAAATTTTAGGGGTGCTGGGATTTGATTTAGGGGTGCTTCAGCACCCCCCAAATAAGGGCTAAAAATGCCCATTCAAAACACTTAACTCAAAATTGAGAAATACAAACATTTCAGAAAATTTCATTTCAGTCATTTTAAATTTTATTTTCAAATTTATTTTCAAATTTTATTATTTTATTTGCCTGTTGCTGTCTTCTCAAAAAACTATGGCGATATAAACTTTTTGAAAATGGTGAGCAACAGAAACATATATACATTTTTTTTATTCTGATTATTTATTTACTCATTAATTGTACAATTTTTTATTGGGCTTTACATTTATGTCTTGATTAAATAAGATGAATTTATGGTTTGAGTGAACAATAACATGATTTATTAAGAACACTGGTCTCCCCTGTGGTGGCCAGCATTTTTCTAGGGGTGGCCATGGCCATGGTCAGGGGTGGCCATGGCCACCCCTGGCCACCCCTTGGGGGCGCCACTGGATTGGTCAGGGCGCCGCTTCCTTCCGTCATCAACAGCACCGCCATTTCCCCTCAAAAACATAAAACAAGAGCCAAACATTTCTAGCGGCAGACACAAAGCAGATTGGAGAACCTCTTGTGGAAAAAGTGAGACGATATAAACGTTAATACACCCGTGACTGAAGGATTACAAATATACTCGGCAAACGTTTTATTCATGTCAGGACATTACGGGAGACGTGAGTTTAGAGATGGTGACTGGATGAAGAGGTGAAGGACAAATTTGTTTTTGTTTAAAAGTCTCTGAAATACATAAACACAGTATAAACACAATAAAGATGTGACTGCACTCATGACACTATGCGCCAGAAAAGCGCTACGCCCTCAGTTGTTCTGGCAAAGAATTGCTTCACAACACTGATGGAGAAGTATAAATGGAAAGCATCTTCGTCAATGCATGTGCGAGTGAGCACTAACTTGCTGACAGAGAAGTATAAATCAGGCTTTAGTAATCATCCTGAGTACTTATATATAGGAGAAGGAGACGCAAGCCTTTACAATATGACGAAGAGAGACGGACAAAGTATAAATCAGTCTTTAGGCACTTTCTTTTGCCTTTGCGGCTTCCAATTCCAACTGGCAACAAGATGGTGACTGTACTCGGCACTGCTGCTGTTATTAACCACTCTTTCAAACTTTTTTCTGCTAACTTTCTCCTTTCCGCTTTGCTTTTGTCTGCAGTCTTTTTTGGTAGTGTCCCAGCTACCATCTCATAAGATCGCCAGACTCTTATCCTTCCGATAGTCCGTGATTGCCCAAAACCCGTCATGGATTTGCCTTCCCCATTGTTTTTGCTCGTGGGGCACTGGACCAGAGCCAACCGCTGAATCCAAGACAAGTGACCTTTCGCCGAGCCCTTAGTTACTGTTGCTAAGTCTGACAAACAAGTGGGTCAAACACTGACCAGCTCGGCAGATTGCCACGATGTAAAGAAGTAGACAGATGCTTGTCAGCCACATTTTTTGGAGCAATTCCTCCGCAATATCATCCAGATCGAGGCAAAAAACATCAGTATGCAGTGTAGGGACATATTCAAAATACAAAAATACATGTCGGCTCCGCTGAGCAAAGCGTAGTGGAGAACAAGGAGTTGGGAGTTCGGAAGAAGGTGGTGTCCGGGAATGCGTTGATCCAAGGACCGGTGGCGGGGATGTGGTGTGACCAAGAGGAGTCAAGTGGCGTGGCTGTGGAGTTAGGCTGGTTGGTTCGTAAGTTTTACTCATGGACTACACGGAAGTAACATGGACCAGGAGGAGCTCATGCATGAAGAGCACACGATGGCTGATGACGATAATAAGACTCACAACATAAAACACTTAGACTGGAATCCTCCATGCTGCGTTCACCGCTGTAGCCTCCACACTCCATATTTGTTTATCTTTGCTGTGTGGGCTGCACACACTCACATTGGCGAACTGTCCGATGACGCGGAAGCAAAGAATCATGGTTTATGTATTTTACTTTGCTGTGCTCCGGTGGAGCAGACTGAAAAGTGTTATTTTTACCTCAAGACGTACTGTACGATATTGTGACAAGACCACGACGATATTGTGGTAATTTTACTACGATAATGTTGCAATATTGCCAATATTGTTACAGCCCTAGTGATTGGACAATAGCCGTTTTGGGGGCAGGGCCAGCGAAAGGCTAATTGCCTCCAGCGATGTTTTTCCGATCCTGGTGAAAACTTTGAGGAAAAGGGGGAAATGGGCAGAAATCAAGGTGAGAATAAGGCTTCTCTTACAGCCCCAATGTGTAATATTTTTACCTGTTTACTACCAAATTCTGTGCATCCAGTGCACAAACTTGTCCTTTTTCATTAATATTTCTCACCAACATCAATTCTAAATATTCCTCTCAGCTTCAAATTTTACATTTTTATATACATAAATTGTGGTAAACGCTCCATGGTCATCCACCATCTTGAAATACGGTAGCTATTTAGGGACATACGAGCTCCGAGTTACGTGTTTGCACTATGACTGTAACCTGAAAGAAACAGCAGAGGGCAGCAGTGTGCCGTGGAAGCATGGCGTCTGCCAATGCAACTAAGAAGAGACGAGACTAGCTGCTACACCGTTGCTATACTTTGTTAGTTTGAATAACAAACAATGAAATCAAAAGACACATCAAATTAGTCAGGTCTTATTGATTTCCAACACTCAGCAGCTGCATATGATGAGAACCCCGCCTGCAACAGCTAGACACCAGCCTCCAAGAGTTGTTCCTGACTCACCTCAAGCTCATAATTTCTTTTCTTCATAATAAAGCTCCCAATCCGGTCCCAAAGTATCAGTTCCAAAGTCCTTCTTCAAGAAAGTTCCTTCTATTAAAGTCTCCTCTTTTACCGCAGCCTGCCGTGTCTCTCCCACACGCTTCAGTGGTCATCCGCTAGCCGGTGGCTACGTTAGCATTAGTTACTTTATTTCTACAGCGTGTCCCCGGCTCCAGCCAAACCTGATCGGCTATCTGATCCCTAAACAGCCAGTGGTTGATGTTAGCTCCATCTCAATCTTCACTGCGGCTCACACCGTGTGCCACGATCAGCTGATGGCTAACCGGCAGACGCTTGTTTACTCCGCTGCTCCGGACGCCACAGCTCATGCCACCCCTCCTCCATGTGTGAATTGGTGGCAGCTATGGTAGGTTGATATAACAGCTAACAGCAGTGTTTCCTCTAGAAATGTTTACAGCCGTGATTTCAGGCCTCTTCCCAAGGTCTTCTACCTCAGGCCGAAACCGGGCCAACACAACCACTGCCGACTGATTGGCCGGCTCAAAGTCACGCCTACCATAGGGGAACCTCCGATTAGCGGACAGAATCAGCCAGTGGGGGCTTCCCGCATGCGTGCTTCATTATCATTTTTGATGCTGAGGAGTTAACAGCTGCCAGGCTGCCACACACAGCAAAGCAGGATGCAATATGAGGCAGAGTCTCCAAAAGCACAAGATTGATCAGAACACCTTTGTTTAATAAGGAAGACACCGCGGACTTCTCCGCGCTCTTTTGCCTCGCCCACATGCTCAGAGATGCGCTCATGACATCACTGATATTTTTGCGCCAATTTTTCGCACCGATTTTGGAGACTGCCCATGTGCTCAACTACGTCCGCATACCTAAGGCAGTGTGGAACCACCGCGGCCGGGCTGGGGCTGGCGGAGTGGAGTAGAGCCGATGCTAGTGTGTAAGTGCCATTACTCAGCAGGTTTCTGGCCCCACACACACCAAGGGGCATACTCTGGACCTTGTTTTTAACCTGGGTTTAAATATTGACAGTGTTCGTCCTGAAGACTTTTATATCTCAGACCATCATTGCATTTTCTTCATCTTGTCAGTTTCTGCGTCCTCACCTCCTGCTGTTTGGTTAGTTCTTGTTTTCGAGAGCAAAGCTAGCAAATTTTCTGGTTCTTTAAATCCACCTTTATCTTCTGATACTGACCCTGTTTCTTTAACTACTCACTTTAACGAGCACTGCCTCTCCATTCTGGACAACATCTGTCCTGTCAGAACCAGATCAGTTCCTGCAGTGAACCCTACTTCCTGGTTTAATGCAGCATTCGCAGCCTTAAGCGCCAGTGCTGAAAAATCGAGCGCTTGTGGAAGAAAACTCGTCTCCATGTACATCTGCTGCATCTTAACTCATTAACTGCCAGCCGTTTTCTGATCAGAAAGCCCGACTGCCAGCGTTTTTGAGCGTTTTTCCTGTTTTTTGAAGAGTCACAGAACATTGTGCTCTATGATCATATAAATGCCAAAACTACCAAAAGGAAGAGTAGACACTTCGTACATCAGGAAGAATCACCATATTTCTCGCGTTATCCGTTCGTTCACAATCTGGTGCCCAACCGCCGTTCCAGACGCATTACCGGTTCGGTGCATCGTTTTTTTCACAGCAGCGGCCCAAAACAAACTCGTAATCCATTGATTTTCTGCTTCCTGATCACGTGATGTGTGACATACACGAATGAAGATCCGCTTTACACACGTGATGTTTGTTCTCACAGTGCGGGGACTAGCTCCGACGCCCGCCCTGTAAAAAAAGCGAAATGACGACTAAAGTCGTCTTTGGCAGCGAGCGGTTGGATTTGAAAAGACGACTTTAGTCGTCAATGGCAGTGAATGAGTTAAGGATCCTATGACGTCCTTTAACTCTGCAGAGACACGAGGGTTGCATACTTTTGGCCAAGAAAAAAATAATATTGATATAGAGGGACTTGTTAAGATATCAGAATTAATTTAAAATGTCATATTTGTTGTTTTATAAGGTTAAATCCGATCTTTTTCAACCGATTCCGAGTCCTTTGAAAGTCACGTGATCGGGCCCGATTTCCGATCACGTGATCGGATCATCCCTAAAAATAATCAATATAAACTGGAAATTTAAACAGTAAATGCACTATCTTGAACCGGATACATGACAGGATGCCCCAGAAAAACGCTATGCCCTCTGCTTTCCTGGCAAGGAATTGCTTTGCAACACTCCCCAGGTGACGGACAAGTCTGAAGGCAAAACGTCTCTGTCAATGCGTGTGCGTCTCTGTCTCGGGAGCTGACGCAGAAGCATAAATTAGGCTTTAGCCTTCCTGGTCCGCCAGGCAACACCTCCTTGTGGTGCATTTTCCAAACAGGAAATGTGGGTTGAGTAAGTTCAGTGTGTGTGTGTGGGGGGACTCTTTAAATGGTTTTACATATCTGTTAATTTAACTAGTTTTTCTAAAAGGTATGGAAGCTAAGACTTTACTGATCCCACAGTGGGAACTTTGTGTGTTACCACAGCTCATGACAGATAGCAAAAAATATGAAAAGTGACCAAGAATGCAAAAAATAAAATAAGACAAGACACTAATATACTACAGTAGTTCCTATGCAGACACATACACAGTAAGCATTATGGATAGGGGGTTGTGAAACAATGTGGAAGCAATAATACATAAAAAAAACATTGTTCACTAAAAGGCGTTTTCTCTGTACCTCTGTATCTGTTGTACAGCTGTTCAAGCTTCTTCTTGTCCAAGGTCCCCTTTAGATTTGAAACATAGAGCTCTGGATTTTGGAAAAACTTGTCTGTGGCAACATCTAGTTTCCAGTCATTCTGAGACAAGCAGGTCAGAGCCGTCTTCTCGTTGGATTGTGTGAAAATCACAAACTGACGAACTTTTTCCTTCTGAGAGGTTTTCAGCTTGTTCTATCAAAAGAAACACATTTCCCACAAACACAATTAGACACAGCAAAATGCAATCCATACACTCAGTAGCCACATCATTAGGTACACCTTTTCAACAGCATGTTACCACAGATATCCACTCAACCAATCAGAGTGCAGCATTGATGTATCTAGATGACCTGCTGAAGTTCAAACTGAGAAAAGAGTTTAAAGGGACTTTGAACATTATAACATGGTTTTTGGTATCAGACGGTCTGATCTACTGGGATTTGAACCCACAACCATCTCCAGGGTCAGAGGTCAGACTAGTTCTAGATGACAGAAAGACACCAGCAGCTCAGATCAGCATTGGTTCCTACCAAGGCCTATAGAACCACACCAACTGCTCCAGATGGACTCCAGCAGCAGAAGACCACACTAGGTGTCTCTCCTATCACTTTTTTTCTTTCTTTTTACACAAACAGGAGTTGTTTTTTTTACCTTCTTATTTCGCTGTCATCTGCAAGGAGGGCGCGGGCAGCAGAGGGCGACACCGTCCTCTGCTGCCCGCAGATAAACGGAGAAGGAAGTGACGTCGCCAAGATGGCGATGTAGCTCTGAGGATGATCGCAGCTGCGATCGAAACGTCAGCAAAATAAGAAGGTAAAAAAAACAACTCCTGTTTGTGTAAAAAGAAAGAAAAAAAGTGATAGTATTTAGAAAAAACACAGAATGAACGCTCAAAAGAGGTGTCTCTCCTTTCAGCTAAGGACAGGAGCCTGAGGCTACAGTTTACACAGGATCACCAGCTGTGTAGATGGGTGCTGGACTTTCTGACAGATAGGCCCCAAGTAGTTAAGCTGGGCAGCTGTGTGTCCAACACCATCACCCTCAGTACTGGTGTTCCACAGGGATGTATTTTGAGCCCCCTGCTGTACTCCATCAAATTTGCTGACGACACTGTAGTGCTCAGTCTCATCTCCAATAATGACGAGTCAGCCTACTGAAATGAAGTAGTGGAGAGACTGGAGAGATGGTGCCAAACTAACAACCTCCAGCTAAACATCAGCAAAAACAAAGAAATGGTAGTAGACTTCAGAAGGAAACAGCAGTGCTCCTACTCCCTGCTCTCCATTGATGATGCTCCAGTGGAAAGAGTAAACATCAAATACCTCGGAGTCCAACTAACAGAAAAACTTACCTGGTCTACCCACATCAACACTCAGGTCAAGAAGGCTAGACAGCAGCTCTACCACCTGAGACAGTTGAGGAGATTTGGAGTCTCTTCCAGGATCTTCAAAACCTTTTACACAGCTGCTGTGGAAAAGGTCCTGACCATGAGGAATAGCACTGTACAAGACCATAAAGCCCTGAAGAGAGTGATCATAGCAGCTGAGCGCTGCACCAAATCCGAACTGTCCTACCTTCAGGACATCTACACCAGACGTTGCAAAGGCAGGCTGAACTCAGGGAAACGGTTCTGCAGCCTGACAGCCAGAACTGAGAGACTCAGAAGGAGCTTTTACCCACAGAGTATAAGGCTCCTCAATCAGATCATGCCCCGCCACCATAACTAATACTAGCACCGCTTCACCTTGTGCACTGCATTAATGAATTATGAATCAACATATGCACGTCACCTTGTCAACTCACATAGCCTTCCCTTCATTCCACATGCTGATATCATGTTATATCCCTTTGCACACACACCTGAACATTTACATGTATAGTCCTGACTCGTGAGTACTACTTAATTTTATCTTTTACCTACACACTTACACTTTTGCACTTAAATCACTGCTTGTACATATATTGTTTGTTTGTATATAGAACATTACTAGATTTATTTGTGTTGATTGTAACCGTCTATGGAGCGACTCAGGGTTACATTTCACTGCAAGTTGTACTTGTATGACTGAGCATGTGACAAATAAAACTTTTGAATCCGTAGAACTGGAAAACCTTTCCTGGTCTGATGAGTTTGGATTTCAGCTATTGGGTGAGAATTTGGTGTCCCCAACATGAAAGCATGGATCCATCCTGCCTTGCAGGGCTGAAACCAATACTCTAATAAGTTGATTAAAGGTTGAATATGGAACATGAACACCAAAGCGACACCTAGTGTGTGGAAGTTGTAATCACAACAACAGCTTACCTATCCACAGGGTCCGAAATTAACGGTCGCCACTCGCCAAATGCGAGTAAATTGCTCCACTTGGCGAGTAAAATTTGGAGCGCCACTCGCCACATGGCGAGTAAATGTTTACACCAAATTAGTTATGTTTATCAGTCCTCTTCGATGGATTTGTGTAACGCTCCTCTCCCGCCTGCATGCGACGTACACAGGCGAACGCGAAACGTGAGCGCCGCACCCCACGTCATTTCCGCCTATCCCATTCACTGTTTATCAAGGTAGCGGTTAGCTTCGTGTTAAAACCAGCGGCGAAATGTGGAGGTTTTTAACTAGAGTCAGCCAGCCTTCAAAACGAAAACTCGTGGAACTGGAAGAAAAACCACCGGGACCTGTGGCAACCAGAAGATTTAATGAAACGTGGCGAACTGTGGCTACATTATGAACCAGAATATGTGCAAATGAGCTGCACTGTTTGCCGCTAGTACGCTAGGGAGAAGAACCGTAACAATTCATTTGTCATAGGACTGACTGGAGGTTCAATATAAGCCCTGACATACTTTCAGATATGTTGCGTTTTGTGTGTTAGTTCTTCAATAACGACACTCCAGGGTTTCCCCCAGCGCTATTTTAGCCTGGCGGGCCGCCAGGCTTTGCGTCACTTATTTATTTATTTTAAAGTTTTTTTTAATGCACCAAACTAACAATTAAAATGTTAAATTTAGCGCTGAAACAAATACTTGAATGTTTCGATTAAAGAAATTCCTCAAATCATTATCATTTACTGATTCGAGGCGTTGTTAAATGCGTAACGCAGCCGGACTCTAATTTACACGGACACATTTTACTGGAGCACAACGTTGGATATCACCTGTGATGGAGAAAACGATAGACAAAAACTCTCGCAAAAGGCAAAGGCGGTCCAAAGTTTGGGACCATTTTAAACTCAGAAGAAGAGAAAACACGGTCAAGTGTCTCCACTGTAAAACGGAGTTGTCTTACCATAACAGCACAACTTTACGCTTCAACAGGAAACCGCTTCAGCCAGCCGAATCCACGAGCAGGTAGGCTAATGCTAATACCATAGAGAAAGCTAATACGTAGCACGCACGCTAACTTTCGCGTCACGTAGGGACCGGAAAAAAACACGTTAATCGTGTTCACGTTAAACTAAGACTGAATAAACTCTTCAACTGAAAGAAAAATCTCCATCATCGTGTTTATGTAGATGGCTGCAGCAGCTGCAGCGGTGTGGAGCAGGGACGCAGCTAATACCTGGAGTCATTACTGCGGCTCAGTGTGACGCTGCATATACGGCAGGCCGTTATAGCATATAATTTATTAACATATCTATCTTTGAATATAATTTTAGGTTGAATTATTGCCAATCTGTGTGTATTTAGAAAAATATGACGCATTGTTACTAGTAGAAATTAGTAACATTTGTACTTGAAGTTTGATTTTGAAACACAAACTCAGAATTTTTTTCCTCCGTTTTGAAAAGTCGTCAAATAGAATATTTGATTGACAGGATTAGATAGAATATTAGAATACTAAAATATTAAATAGCTGTAGCCCTTGTTAATGCAGGAGATAGGTGTAGGAGACTATTTTCATGTTCAGCCTGCATGAAAAACTCAGAGTGATGGATTATAATCAGAAATGATCATAAAAAATGTTTTTTCAGTTAAGCACACCTTTAAAATGAATAGGGGTCTTTAACCTGCAAGTCTGACTTTAACAGCATCTGGTGATACAAAATCACAATAGTAAGTAATAAGTGAACAGGGTGAGAGGTCAGGTGTATTTTCCATTATCTGAATTGTATTTTTTTGTGTCTGGTAAAACCATATTTCAAGATTGTGCCTTTTTGTAAGACAAATAAATATTGTTAATAAATGGTTTATAACACCACATACTAGTCATACTTTTAAACCTCCTGACAACTTTTTTTTTTTTACAAAAACACCGTGGGTCGCCCGTGGGCTTGTCTACCACCGGGCTTTGCGAGTTTTCTGGGGGAAACCCTGCACTCTTTATATCTTGAGGAGACGGCGCTCTTTTAATCTGTTGGCTTAAACAGATACATGCACGCCGGTTGCCCCCGAACTCTCGTTTCCGTGTGCCCACAAACACTTCCAGGTCACTCATAACTCACCTCACTTAACCGAACAGACAAATAAGACAACTTCTATTTGTTCTTATCATTACAAGATCTTCTCATGGTGTAGCTGTGTTCTCCACAGATCAGGGACCACAGACATAGACGTAGACGCCCCGTGGACGGGTGCTGCCGTAGTTGCCGGCCGCCATCTTAGATGGGTCTCCATTCGCCCCCAGTGCATTTATTTCTACTGAGGAAGGTGCTTACCCAACTAAAAAACACATTTTATCAAACTTTTTCACAAAATCAGGCACATGGTATGGCATGATAATGATAATTAAAACACAATTAAACAAAATAAATGAAAATATAAAATCCCATTGGGTAGGCTAGCAAAGTCTCAGAAAAGTCCCACGTGATCTGTTTTCAATAGTGAGCCGGTTGTTGCAACTGTAGGCTGTAGAAAAAGCAGGCATAGTAGCTCACCCTGCAACTCCAGTTGGGTTCAGAGCGTGAGGGACCCATCCAATATGGCGGCGATGCCGTTACGCTCTCTGTAATGCTGTTGCACAAAGACTGTCAGAAGCAGGAGGCCAGATTTCATGGACAGAGAAAACAAGGAGTCTACTAGATTTCAATAAAAGAGTTCATTAAAAACATTTTTAAAAAGTAAAAAAAATCAGAAATTACTAAAAAGTTGTTTTTCTAATGATGATTTAATTATGTTGACACTCCTCTGTTTGGATCAAAAATAATATATTATAGAATAACGTTCTTTGGGTAGATATAAATCATTTAAAATTTTGGCCGGTAAAAAATATGCTTGGCCGGTAGATTTTAGCATCTACCGGCCAAGTTGGCCAGTGAGTCAAACATTTAGTTTCGGACCCTGCCTATCCATGAGAAAATTCGCCATTTCCGTGTGCGTTTTGATGCCGAGAATTTTTTTTATTTGGGTCCATCTGTTGTAGGCTTCACCTAAACTCACTCTGGCTTTAGATCTTTTATAGTTGCTCCTCTTCTGAGAAGGATAACGACATCTTGTGGGCTCAGAAGCAGCTTGCCGAGTCCACCATTTTCCACAGTACCAGCCTCGCTGTGCTGAGCGGACTGTTTATAGCAGTGTTCTTCAACCCTGGTCCTCAGGGCCCACTGTCCTGCATGTTTTCCATGTCTCTGCTTCAACACACCTGATCTGCATTGCCTCCTCAGGAGGACTTCAAGTGCTGCAGATGCCTGTTAATCACTCATTCATTTGAGTCAGGTGTGTGGCAGCAGGGAAACACTATTGTTTGAAAGTGCAACATGAAAAACATGCAGGACAGTGGGCCCTGAGGACCAGGGTTGGGGAACATATAGTATTTGGCAACCCACAACGGTGCCCTCTAGTGGCTGGTAGATGTAAACATAAACCCAGTTTCATGCCCATCAAAACAAATTTGATTATTTTTTAAATTAATATATAGCTTTTAATGGAAATGCTGTACCTTTATTCTGCATACATCTAAATGCCCCATGGAGGTAATAATTTTTTTAAATATAAATTTTTATTAAATTGTTCCATATTCAACCTTTAAATCAATTATAAAAATGTTTGATTTATATTTCTTAAACCTATGCTTGTTTTTTGTGTGTTTTTTTTAACATTTCCAGGTTATAAAATCTCCTTACACTGTGGCCTTCCGGTTACTTGACACCGGCGCGCTTGTTCTGCAGCTCCAGCAGATCATACAGTTAGCAGAGCAAACTACAGGGTAGGGCTGGGCGATATGGCAAAAATTTCATATCCCGATATAGCTCATTTTATATCCTGATAACGATATACATAACGATATAGCATTGTTTCTTTTAATTAAATTCATAGTTAATATAAAATTGCAAGTGCTTGCACCAACTCACCAAACCCACGTTTCTCGACCGTGTAGATTGGAACCATGTCTTTGCAGATGTGCTTGGCAACTGCGGGAGCTGTGGTTATATGGTGGACCACGGTTAACGCCTGTTGCAGCGTCTGTGTCTGGAGTTTGTTATGAGCGCTTACGCTACCACTCAACGCTGCTTTTACGGCTTTTGCTTGTTGACTCTCTCTGTATTCTTTATCGTGGTTCTTGCGCAGCTGATAAAATACATTTGTAGTGTTGGAGTCTGTTGTTGGCACCGGGAACCGGCAAACTTTACAAACAACTGCTTTCTGATCCGCGTCGGCCTTCCTACACCCAAACCACATCCATACAACAGAAGTTTCCCCTCTTTTAGGTACAAGCTCCTCCGTTTGGGTTGGCAGGTCATCCTGTTGAAAATTACCCTGGTCTGAACCGCGTCCGCTACCGTCCTCCTCCATGTTTGTTCATGCATGGCTAGCGTGGCGCGCTGCGCGTGCGTGGACATGCCGTAAGGCATCATGACGTAAAATACTGCCGTAAAACGCCGTATCTCAAGCCGATGGACAAGACCACTAGTGTGGTCCGCCAGGCAACACTCCCCAGGTGAAGGAGAAGTCTGAAGGCAAAACGTCTCTGTCAATGTGTGTGCGTCGCTGTCCAACACACCCACTGCCAACTGATTGGCCGGCTCAAATTCACGCCAACCATTAGGTGGAGCCTCCGATTAGCGGATAGAATCAGCCAGCGGGGGCTTCCCACATGCACGCTTCATTATCATTCCGGATGCTGAGGAGTTAACAAGCCTCTGACTGAAGTAGTTTTTCTCCGTTTCTCTCTGCTGTGAGGAAAACACACACACACACGCACACACCAGAATGCAACACACAGCAAGGCAGGATGCAATTTCAGAAACAGAGACTCCAAAAGCAAAAGACTGCTCAGAATGCCTTTAATAAGGAAGACACCACAGACTTCTCTGCTCTTGCGCTCTGCCCACATGCTCGGAGATGCACTCATCATCACAGATACTTTTGCGCCAATTTTTCGCGCCTATTTTGGAGACCACCCATGTGCTCAATTATGTCCGTATTCCTAAGGCAGTGTGGAACAAACGTGGCCAGGCTGGGGCAAGCAGAGCAGAGTGGAGCTGATGCTAGTGTGTAAGTGCCAATTGGGTAAATGGCCCACCAAGACTTGATGTCAGCAGAGTCTCGCTATTAGGTTTGCCTGCAATTATGTTAATGATTCAGCAGGTGTCAGTAGACCAACACAGTAACAGTGTCAACAGTAGTGTCGTCACGGTACCAAAATTTCAGTATTTGGTACCGGTACCAGTGAAAATCCACGGTTCTCGGTACCAATTTCGGTACCAAACAAAAATTTAATTTAGACTAAATTTACCAATAAAAACATTAATTTTCCTGTAAAGTGCTTTGAGATGATATATTTTGTGAAACAGTGCTGTATATTAGAAAAATGAACTGAATTGCTATTGTACTACTATCATGTTTTTAATGCACTTTTATTCAATCAAAATGTGTTTTTGTTCATATATTTTTTGTAAACCTGCTAGTTATCCAGACAAGAACCTCTAGTTAGAACAGCTTTTTTGACAAACTGATTTTAAGGACATAAACACTGACTGAGCCATACATTGTTGTTCATCTTTTGGATACACATTACAATCATTAAAAAAAGAAAAACTCTGGTCTGTGAGCAGTCAACGCCTTTATGTCATCCTGTTTGTTTGTTTGTTACCCTAATTAAACGTATAGGAGATTTTAATAGTTAATAAAGATTATGGTGTATTCACACCACACTCTATGTAGTACTGATTCTGACACATATGCAAATTTTTTGAAAGCGACTAGTCTGAACGGTCATGTCGCATTAAATTCACCTCCTACGTCACTGATCAGTAGAGGTGAGCGTCGTGTCAGGACGTTCCTGATGACAAGCGCTGACAGAGGGATTCAGGGGTCTGTCTGGACATCCTGTCAAGTTTTGGAATTAAAAATACAAGAAAGCATGTCGGTCTTCGTGACAGCGGGGCGGGGGGGTCTCCGTCAATGAACTTTATTTATCACATCAACTGGTCCACCACTTATTTTCAAAAATAAGGAAATATAAAGGTTTTCCTGATTATTCAATTAATCAATGGCTTACTGTGGCAAATTAATTAATTATTAAAATAATCAATAGCAGCAGCCCTACTGCCTGGTATCAACGCTTCAGACTGCTGCTGGTGTAATGGTGGTGATGTATTTCTCACCATGGATGGTGCAGTTATGGAGCTGATGCAGTTATGTTAGTAATTGACTAGAACCAAAATGTTTAGAGTAGCTTGTTAAATCTTTGACATGAAGAAATAAGATGGTTCTGAAGGTAAAAAGAGAATCCAATCCAGTACTAGAAAGGTGTACCTAATAAAGGGGCCAGTGAGCACATGAATATAATGGTGGTGGTCGGAGGGACAGGTGGCGTTTGTGCTAGGCAGCATCGCCTCTGTCAATGTGCTTCAAGGCAGCTGTGGCTACATTGTAGCTCATCACCACCAGTGTGTGAATGTGAATGTGTGTGTGTGTGTGTGTTCTTGGGTGAATTACTGATTGTGTTGTAAAGCGCCTTGGGGAATTGTAGAACCTTACAAGGGGCTATATCAAATACAGGTCATTTACATTGTCTAAAAGGCACCTAAATGCACAACACGAATAAAAATGTCACAAAATGCAGCCTGTATATTAAATGAATCAATTCAAGGCCAGCTTTTCAGCAGTGAAACACAAACAAACAGACGGAAAAACAACCAGTAACGTAACTAACCGGTGTGTTAAAGTGAAACAGATGTTTCCTCGGCTAAATGTACACCTTTTGAGGTAGATGAAGTCTAAGGACATGGACTTTATGAAATAATAACTTATTTGAAAGTAGTTGACAAGAGTGTGGTCCTGCTACACGCACGGAAACTATCGTTGGTAGTATTGAGCCATCAGAGAAGGCTTGTCCTGCTATAATCGACCAAAAAACGCACAAACGATCAAAAATATTGTCTTTCAGAAATTCTCCTTAAATACCATCACTTGAAACGTAAGTTTGAAGGGGAAAACGAAGGGAATCCGAATCAATGAACACATCTAAACATTAATGACAGTGAACAACCGACTTCTTAAAGCCTGGCTACATCAATCTAAGACAGAAGTCGCTGCGTGCAACTTAGTTTGTCATCTGGTTATAAAACTAGCCAGCTTAGAAAGCTAACTAAGCTAGTTCCCCAGCCCGAACGTTATAAACTAATTAATTTAGAGCAAACTTTCGGTCATTAAGATTAACTATTGATTTTTTAATATTCATTAACTCATAGCGGACAATTGGGGCGAGACAAAATATCATTATTTATGCCAGAGAACAAAAATAAACATCAATTTCTTACCATGTTTGACTAAAGACGCTTCCTCCCATACAGCTAGCTAGCTAGCTTGTGAGTTTGGAGGCGACAGGCGACGGAATTAAAAGCTGGTTCCGGTTGATCCAGTAATTTTTCAAAATAAGTCTCGAACAATTGGGATGTTAGTCAGATTCCCAAAGAGTAAAATTACTAATCCTTTTAAAATCATGCAGTAAAGTAAATATGTTTGTATCTGAAAGAAAAACATCTACTGAGTTTTAAATAATTTTAAATATTTTTTAAACGTTTCAAGTGATTCTCTAAGTTTGTCAACCAACCGATCGGAAGTTACGTCAGAATCAGGCGCCGCAGTACAGAAACTTTACAGCTCAGACCGCGACTTGAGCGAAGGACGTTTCTGGATGTTTACCGCTGCTCTGAAAAGATTTCAGAAGTCATGGAAATCCTACAAACACCGTTTTGTGCCTTGGGTTTTGTTAAATTTGTCTAAAAATGAGAAAACTTTGCGCCAGGTGACGGAGCGCTCAAAAGACAAACTGATCCCAGATGAACGAGTTTCTCAAAGCCTGTTGAAGCTTTTCAGAACTCTCCTGGAGAAGAAGAGTCCTGTTGGTATGGATGCAGCTTTTGTGCACTTAACGCCATGCTCTAAGGATGGAGAAGAGCCGGACGGTGGATATCCTGCGCGTGCTATGTTACAGTGTCTTGGATTCTGTATTGACCGCAAACCCAGCACTTTACCCTTTGCTGGAACTGGGGTGTTCGTCACCAAAGGGTTTATACCCAAAGGAGCAACGTGTGCCATGTATCCTGGTACTATTTATCAGCCGTATGAGCCTATTCTCCTTCAGTCCATCAGAAACCCTTTTATATTCAGGTGTATTGACGGTGTCCTGGTTGATGGACTTGACAAGGGCATCTCCAAAATGGTATTCAGGTCCTGCAGTGGCAGAGACAGAATTGGTCCTTATGAGACCAGTGACACCAGCTGGCTGACGTGCAGTCCTCAAAACCCTCTGGCTGTGGGTCAGTATATCAACAATTGCTCCAATGAAAAGCCTGCTAATGTGTGCTATCAGGAATACGATGTACCAGACTGCTTTCCCATCGAGCTCTTGCAGTTTCTTCCAAACGTCAACTACAGCCAGGAAACCAGGAGGCCTCTACGCTGTGTTGTTCTGGTTTCACTCAGAGATATCACAGCAGGAGAGGAACTCTTCTCCAATTACTATACCATTGTGCATTAAACCTTTTGTATTTTCTTAAGTGGGAAGAAATAAACTGGAATAAGGCAAATAAAAAGTTTCTGTGCTGTTTTTAATCTGAAACACCACTTCTCTAAATCACACACGGGCTTATCATGGAAATAACATTAAAATATGATCTTTGTAAATAAGTTGCCTTCACAAAAACAAAGAAGTGTTCATTTGTACAACTCTAGTTGCTAAAAGTTTGTGTTTTATGTAAACCCAAGCTAAGACAAATGATCTCAGCTTCCAAATTTTTACTCTAAACATTTTATATGATTAACTTTTTATTGAGATCTCAATGCAAATGAGTCTCATAATTGGGAATATTTATCAACCACCCTCTGTGCCTAAAAACGAAGCGGTAAGAAATATAGCCACTAGTCAATCATTGGCAGCAGGGCCGAGCGCAAATCGATTCTGGGGTTTTAGCTGACTGTCTTAGTGATCACTCAGTTATTTACAGTACATGGAAAATTTCTACTCTGCATATCCCTCCTAAAATCATAAGACATGATTTACAGTACTGAGCTCTATCTGCATGACTTGCAGCTGATTAATTGGGATAGGCTTTTGCGCGTACCTGATATTGAAAGTGCTTGGAATTTTTTTACTCTGAGTTTCTTGGTGTGCTTGACAAACATGCTCCTTGGATCAGCGTTAAAATTAAGGGCAATCATCTACCATGAATCAGTAGTCAACTTGTCACCCTTTTTAAACAACATGACAGAGCATGGAAAACCGCTAAGCTTAGTAATAGTCATGTAGATTGGTGTGAATATAAGGAAATGACAATGATGGAAGATAATGTTATGGAAATTATAACTGTGGAAATTAGCAATGAAACAGCTAAAAAGACTTTAATTAGTTGTGTTTATAGAGCACCGGGATCATGTATTGGGACATTTAATGAAAAAGTAATTGAATTGGTTGATCACATTAAATACAAAACATTCTTTCTATGTGGGGACTTTAATATTAATTTAGAACATGAGGCTGGACAGATAACTAGGGATTTTGCAGATTTAATGTTTAGGATTATGTCCCTTGATAAACAAGCTAACCAGAATTACAACTAGGAGTGCAACTATTATTGATAATATATTTACTAACAATATGGATGATGTCAAGAAAACTGGGATTTTAATGACGGATATTAGTGGCCACCTACCTGTTTTCGCAGTCTTTAAATACAAGCATTCCATAAAACAAAACATAAACTACAGAAGAGATAAATCAGTTAAAGCCATGGAGGCATTAAATAAAGATCTTAATAAACAAAATTGGAAGGAGGTATACGTCAGTGACGTCAACGGTGCATACACATCCTTCATGAAAATACTGTTAAAATCATATAATGATAACTGCAAATTAACCAAATCTACAGGTAAAAGGGGAAACCAACCTTGGATGACTACGGGATTAAAGAACGTGTGTGCAAAAAAGAATAATTTTTATAGGAGTTTTTTAAAATTGCAAACAAAGGAAGCAGAAGATAGATATAAAAAATATAAAAATAAGTTGGTAACAATAATTAGAAAGCAAAAAAAGGATTATTATGGTAAACTATTAAATCAGAATAAAAATAATACCAAAGCTACTTGGGGAATAATAAACAGTGTGACAAACAGAGACAAAACAAAATCCAATATTCCAAATCACTTTGTCAAGGACAAAAAAGATATTTATGATGATAAAGAAATTACGGATGAGTTTAATGATTTCTTTGTAAATATAGGTAGGAGTTTGATGGAGAACAAACCAATAATAGAAGATAAATTGAGCACAATGACTAGTACTGTTAATAGTATTGCCCTTGACAAAGTAGATGAAGAAGAAATACGTAACATTGTAAAAAACTGTGGAAACAAACGATCAACCAATTACAAGGACCTTGACATGATAACTGTTAAAACCATCATAGAATCTGTCAGTGAACCATTCACTTACATTTGTAATCTATCACTTTCTACTGGAATTTTTCCTGATGCAATGAAAACAGCTAAAGTCATTCCTTTGTATAAGAGTGGTGATAAACATAGTTTCAATAATTACAGGCCGGTGTCACTGCTTCCACAGTTTTCGAAAATATTGGAAAAAGTATTTGTATCAAGGTTGGATAAATTCATCGAAAAAAATAATATTTTACACAACGAACAATATGGGTTTAGAACTAAACATTCCACAGCAATGGCAATGATGGAATTAACGGACAAAATATCAACAGCAATAGACAATAAAAATTACTTCATCAGTGTTTTCATTGAACTAAAAAAAGCATTTGATGTCATTGATCACTCAAGGCTACTTCGAAAATTAAGTCAGTATGGAATAAGAGGTGTGGCTCATCAATGGGTTAATGTTGGGCCTTCTTATCTATCAGAACTACTTATAAAGTACGAGCCTTCACGGTCCATGCGCTCCTCTGGCAGCCGTCTCCTTGTCATACCAAAAGTCAGGACACATACACAAGGCGAGGCGTCCTTCCAGTTTTATGGCCCTCACCTCTGGAACGGTCTGCCAGAGGACCTCAGGGCCGCAGAGAACGTTCATGTTTTTAAGGCCAGGCTCAAGACTCACCTTTTTAGTATAGCTTTTAGCTAACTGACCTTTTTAGTTTAGCTTTTAGCTAACTGACCTTTTTAGTTTAGCTTTTAGCTACCTGACCTTTTTAGTATAGTTTTTATTTGAATTGCCTTTTTATTATAGTTTTTAGCTGTATCTGATCTATTTTAGCCTGCTTAACCATCTTTTATATATTTTATCATTGTTCTATTACTCCTTTACTTTAATGACATCTATTATCTTATATAATAATTTGAACTTGCTTTTACCTGTATTACTTATTTGCATTATATTATTTTTATACTTTTAACTGTTTGTTTTTTACTTAGCTTTTAGAATAGAATAGAATAGACTTTATTGATCCCTCAGTGGGGAAATTCACTTGTCACAGCAGCACCATCACTCAAAAGGTAATTAGAAGAAGATAAAAAAAACAAGGATACATGTATATACACATAGGCAATAATCTAGTATTGTAATCTTAGATCACTAAAAAAAAAAACACAAATAAAAGATAAAAACAAACTTGGTACCAGCACTATGCAGCATACTGTAAGAGACACAGACAACAGTGAGAATCTGGTATTGCACAAGTATAGAACACATGAATATAGCATTGGTGTTATTGTGTACCAGGATGATACCAGCACAGCTTAAACTGAGGAGTTCTACACTCTTACAGCAGAGGGGATGAAGGATCTGCGATAGCGCTCAGTTTTACATCTGGGATGTCTCAGTCTACCTCTGGAGGAGCTGTCCATGATTTTCACAGTGGAGTGCAGTGGGTGGGAGGGGTTTCTTAAGATGGAGGTCATCTTGCCCAGCATCCTCCTTTCACACGTCTCCTCAACAGAATCCAGCTGGCAGCCCAGAACCGAGATAGCTTTGGTAGCTGCTTGTTCAGTCTCTTCCTGTCTCGGTCAGAGCTGCCTACACCCCAGCAGACCACAGCAGAATGAATAACAGAGCCAACAACTGAGTGATAAAAGGATTTCAGCAGCTGGGATTTAACTCCGAAGGACCTCAGCCTCCTCATGAGATGGAGGCGGCTTTGGCCCTTCTTATACAGAACATCTGTGTTGTGGGACCAGTTCAGTTTACTGTTGAGGTGAACACCCAGGTACTTAAAGGTGTCCACCACCTCAATGTCTGCTCCCTGGATGTTTACTGGTGAGTGAGGAGGAGTGTTTCTCTGGAAGTCAATCACCATTTCCTTTGTTTTACTGTTGTTCAAGCGAAGGTGGTTACGCTCACATCAGTCCACAAAGTCCATGATGACTGACCTGTACTCCTGGTCGTCCCCCTCAGACACACAGCAGACGATGGCCGGGTCATCAGAGAACTTCTGGAGGTGACAGCTGCTGGTGTTGTAGGTGAAGTCCGAGGTGTAGAAGGTGAAGAGAAAGGGTTAGAGCACTGTACCCTGTGGAGCTCCAGTACTGCACACAACCACCTCAGATGTATAGTTGTGCAGCCTCACGTACTGTGGCCTGTTGGTGAGGTAGTTGATGATCCATGCAGTCAGATGTTTGTCCACTCCTGCACCCCTCATCTTCTGCTGCAGTAGACACAGCTGGATGGTGTTGAAGGCACTGGAGAAGTCGAAGAGCATGATCCTAACAGTGCTTTTTTGCATCTCGAGGTGATTCAGAGTCCGGTGCTGCAGGTAGATGAGGGCGTCCTCCACCCCCATCTTTGGTTTATATGCAAATTGAAGTGGGTCTATTTCTTGGGTCACCGCTGAACGCAGATGGGTGAGGATGAGTCTCTCCATAGTCTTCATCAGGTGGGAGGTCAAGGCAACTGGTTTGTAGTGGTCTGGTTCCCTGGGATGTGATGTTTTGGGGACTGGAACCACACAGGAGGTCTTCCACAGGATGGGGACCTGCTCCAGTCGAAGGCTCAGGTTGAACATGTGTGTGACCACGTCACACAGCTGGTCAGCACAGTCTTTGAGCAGTCTGGGGCTGATTCCGTCAGGACCTGCTGATTTTCTGCTCTTAAGCCGCCTCAGTTCTCTCCTCACCTGGTCCGATGTAACTGAGAGGGGGTAGTGAGGGGGGGCTTGTTGCTGATGAGAGTTGGTGGAGGGGGTAGAAGCTGATGAATGGTGTGAAGTTGGGAGGTGGGGGGTTGGCTGGCTGACTGGAGGTGGTTGGGGGGTGGTGGTGTTGGTGGTGCCTGTTGCAGCAGTGGAGGGAGTGGAGTCGAATCTGTTAAAAAACAGGTTAAGCTCATTGGCCCGGTTCTGGTCCCCGTCAGCAGACCCACTGGCATCACTCCTCCCACTGTCACCTGTTATGTTCCTGAGGCCTCTCCAGGCACCACGAGCATTGTTCTGCCCCAGCTGATTCTCCAGCTTCCTCCTGTAGCTGTCTTTTGTCCGTCTTATTTTGTGTTTAAGTTCTTTCTGTACATTTCCATTGGTTTTTCTTGTTTTAACACAGTATTAAGAACACAGATAAGAACGCCCCTTACTGCCTGCAAATAAACAGCGGAAGTGACGCCGTCAAGTCGGCGTGACTCTGAAGATGGCGACAGTAGTCGCAGAAACCGTCAGTGATTAAAGGTAAATTAAACATCGTAATACTGTGTTAAAACAAGAAAAACCAATGGAGATAGAAAATAAACACAGGAAGAACATAACAAGAAGATCTTTCTGTACATGTTTTTGCTCCTCCTTATTTCCAGACATGAAAGCTTTATTTTTCTTGTTCAGCAGGGATTTCAGCTCTGTGGTCAGCCAAGGTTTATTGTTTGAGAAACACCTCACTCTTCGTGTTGGGACGGTGTTTTCTACACAGAAGTTTACATAATCAGTCATACAGTGGGTCAGGATGTCAAGGTCATCACCATGGGCGCTGCAGAGTGTTTCCCTGTCTGTGGTTTGGAAACAGTCCCTCAGAATTTCTGTTGATTCTTCATTCCACACTTTCACAGTTTTTTTCTGAGGAGGCTCCCTAATCACCCTGGGTTTTTACCTTATGCTTTTATTTATCTGGTGTTTATGCCTAATTTGATCTTTTACTTGTTATTTTAATCATTTTAAGATTTTACCAGTGTTTCCTCTGTGGGGGACAGCTGCGTGGCGGCCTGGGAGCTTCTCGTGCCTCCTCTTGGTGGCCATGTGGTGGTGCCCAGGCGGCTGCTGCCACTCCTGCTGCAGCTGGCTCCTTTTGATGGCGTTTCCCTGTACTTTGTTGCCTATTACATCCGTACTCAGCCAGTTGTCCTTGCATTTTAGCTCTTGTGTGTGTGTGTGTGTGTGTGTGTGTGTGTGTGTGTGTGTGTGTGTGTGTGTGTGTGTGTGTGTGTGTGTGTGTGTGTGCCTGGGATGGGATTGGGGGTGGGAAGAGGGAGATATAAGGAATCTTGGATGCTGATCTGTGGGGAAGGAGTGGGAATTTGACTATTGTGTGGTTGTTTTTAATTGTTCAGCGCTTTGTGTTGCACTTAAATGTATGAAAAGCACTTTATAAATAAAGATTGATTTGATTTGATGTGTTTTTTGAAGTGCTGTATGTCAAATCATGGATGGGTTGTTCTAAAACTGTATTTTGTTGCACTGGTACACTGGCTCAATGACAAATAAAGTGATTCTGATTCTGAATAGTTCAGATCTTTCAACATGGGAAAGTTATGGACATTTAATATCTTTCCTTTTGTATAAATCTTCGTAAATCTTTGATTAACTCCAGTTTGGAGAAACAGATTACTTCTAACCAGACAGTAATTCACAATGTGAATTTCTGACATTATTCAATATAAGAAATGTTGAAGGAGCTTTTTTAAATACTATTTTAAACTTTGACACTGTTACCAATTTTACATTTAATGATGCAGGAGTGTTAGATCTACTGAATTCTGCTGTAAATAACTTAATACCAATGTATGGCAAAGTGTACAAAGCCAAGGGTCATGAAATGTTACCCTAAACTGATGATGATGATGGTGATGGTTTTTTGGAGATTGGAGTTGTTTTACATGGCAGACACACTTGTAACAGGCCCCATGTTTGTTTATTTAAAGTGAAATCATTCGAAAAACTATCTAACAGATGTTCATAGTAATCCTTCAACAAAAAGCTACGTCACAGAACTGTCACTTTGATTTTATTCCTCCATCTACCAGTAAGTTGAATTATTATCAAAGCTGCATTCATTCTTTTAAACATCCTGTCAATTACGTAACTGTGAAAAAAACACCGTTTAATGACAACATTTCAGTTTTTTATTATCAACATTTATCACTGTTTGGAACTCGGAACTCTCGCTTCTAGAAACTTGCACAACCTTGTCATGATGAATTTTGACCTCTCGGGGACACTGTAGCGGTCGAGGTACTACCTATTACTGCATTATCCCTCCGCAGAGAAATATAGTCTTGAACGATTTTAACACATTATCAGTTTATTTAAAATATTCTGGACATACTAAACAGTGTATAAACTGTAATACACACAATAAATAAGTCAGTCAACTAATAACTTCTTGTCAACTAACGTGAACTGTAGAAATGTCAGCGAAGACAGTCTGGCTCCATAAAGGCAGTTGGCGTCGCCATCAGCGATCTTTTCAGTCGCATGCTGAAGTTGTGAACGGATCATGTCTAGCGATTCTGCTGATTACAACAGGTATTACAGCTGCATTCAGCCACTTCCAGACACGAAACTTAATTTTCGGTAGTACCAAAATGATCGATACCATTTATCAGGTCGAACGGTAACGTATTAGTTTATATCTCGTTAGCTAGGCCCTAACGCTGCTTGTCGAAGTGATTTGGTTGTTAGCATTAGCAGTTAGCTTCTAGGTACAACGCGGTTCCAAATTTTCGTTAAGACACCTAAGTTATGCGTTCATTCTCTCTTACTCGTACTTGGCTACTTTCGGACATTATACTTCCTGTTGGGGTCGGTAGTGTTGAGGTAATTCATCGGGCTGACTACAGCTCGGCCTAGTTCTTAGTAGAAGCCACTGTTGGCTGCACAGGCCCAATCATCCGACATATTGGCCAACAGCGGGGAAGGTAGAACTCCATGTCGGGAAATGCTGAACGAGTGGGACGGTGTTTTTATATTCGGAATGGCGTGTGAACAATTCTGATGGTCGGACGTTACATAAGCGGACATTTTTGGAGGGGCAGGTAACCCAAAGGCTCGTGGAATCTGACACGTGCGCCCACTGGAGCTCCGGGCAGTGAAACGAGACACTCTGGGCGTGACCCGGGCCGCTGCGGACCCACTTTATACCCGCCTGGGTTGCTGCGAACCATCTCTGTGTGTAACTCAGAATTACGTTAAGTTTTTTCCAGTCCTGTGTTGATAAAGGCGGATAACGTGGAACAAGATTGGCCTAGATGTCTAACCCCCCATGATTAGGTTAAGTGAATTCAAACTTTGCATTGAATACATTTTAACCCACAATACCCTTTCCTCCACAGCTCAAGAGATAGAGACCATGGAGGGCCAGATGGGATGGAGCCTGATGGTGTCATCGAGGTAACGATTAAACATATTTATAGGGCTTTCACATCTGGGTCGGCACGGCCCACGCCTGGTAGCTTAATTGTGTTCACATCTGGGTAATCTTTGCATTAAAGTTGCTCGAGTCATTGAATTTTAATCTCAATTACGATCTGGGCTTTGAACGATCATAAAAACAAAATGAGGTGATTATTTGATCCTCCCTCGCGGTTTACTCTTGAGCTGCTCCTAGTTTCAAATCTAGCGCAAATCTCCCACACGGCATTGCCCACTTAGCAACTTTGTCGCTATTTCTGACAACTTTTCAGATCTCCTTTGTGACTTTTTGTCCCCAAAAGCACCTAGCAAACAACCTAGTGACATTTTTCTGTTGACTAGACCTACCATAAATGATTAATCACTAGTTGTTTTGGCAATTAGTCGACTAATCGTGTCGTGCATAAAGTATAGCTTATTGCACCAGGATGCAGCTGCTCTAAAATACCCATCATTAGCGTCTAGTTTAAAGTGTGATCTGTTATGTGCCATCTAAAAATGTCCATTGAAGAGGAGCATTTTTTCCCCACTAATGTAGTGGGATACAATAAATCATTAGCGTTTGTAACGTTAGAGCAAATGCGTGACATACATGTGCTAAAAGTAATAAAATCACCATCATTACTGTTGTTGCTACAGCTATAAAAACTCCCTGTTAATGTTAGCAGCTAACAAGACGTAATTAGCTTACGCTGTCCCTCTTTGTTCTCTGCCACAACGTGCTTCCTTTTAAGATGTTCATGCATCACCGTTGTGCTTCCATGAAAGGAGCGTTCTACGTTCACAGATTTTGCACTGTATGTGCTTCTCTTTTATCTTTGTAAAATGCTCCCAAACTTTTGAGCTACGTTGCCGGCTCGTCTTGTTTTTCCAGTGATGTGATGGCTGACCAGGATAGCCACTACTGCGTGTGCTGCAGCAGACAAGATAAAAAAAAATGCTTCATAGAATAAATGTCGATTATTACATTTATTGTTGACAATTTTGTTTGTTGACATAATCGTGACAAATCGACTAATCTTGGCAGCGCTACTGCTGACCGTTAGCTACTTTCAGTAGGACTTTGTCATTGATATTCCACGCAGGTTAGCAAAACATCCAGCCTGCACTCCGGACCGCCCTTCCGTGCAGCGTAATCACGTTATATTGACTGACCAATCATAAACCTTTCTCAGTGGAGCTCACTCGCTCACAAAAACAGCTGTTTTACAAGCCAAATAAATTCAAGATACAGCGAAACATAATGATGAGAGTGAGACACATACCATGAGAGTGAGACATGCATTAGACTTGTCTTCATGTGCTCTCACACCACACCAATTGCACTACTGGACACACTTCCACTGGACACGACTAAATCATTATTTTATTATTCTTTATTTAACCAGGAAGGTCCCATTGAGATTAAAAACCTCATTTTCAAGGGAGTCCTGGCCAAGAGGCAGCAAGAGTTACAGTTACAACATATATATATATATTTTCCAGTTACACAGACATGTTACATACAGAATTACAGAAGGCAATTACAACACAGGGTATCTCTCTCAAGGGCTCTCAGTCTGGTTTTAAATGTATTCAAGGAGATAAGCTCAGTTAGTTTCCAGTTTTCCTGCAGCCTGTTCCATGCAGAAGGAGCAGAGTGAACAAAAGCCCTTTTACCCAGTTCAGTGCGAGCAAACGGAACACAGAGTAACAACTGATCGTTTGCACGCAGACTGTGAGAAGTTACACTTCTCCATGAGATTAAGTTACAGATGTAGTTGGGTAGTAATCCAAGCATGGCCTTGTAAATGAAAGTGTACCAATGTGCCAACCTCCTGGTGGACAAAGAAGGCCATCCCACTCGAGAATACAATTCACAATGATGGGTCAGTGGTCTACAGTTAGTAATAAACCTCAGCGAGGCATGATAAACCACATCAATCTTACCAAGACACTGTGCTGAGGCATTCATATACAAAAGGTCTCCATAATCCAGAATAGACAGAAATGTTGCAGTAACTAGTCGTTTTTTTGCCTCAAAGGAAAAACACAGTTTATTTCGAAAAAAGAAACCCAGTCTGAGTTTGAGTTTCTTCACAAGATTATCTATATGGGGCTTGAAGGAGAGGGAGTCATCGAGCCAGACACCAAGGTATTTGTATGTGTTTGAGCAGGTTGTGGAAGTTCACCACAATATAGATGTTTATATGTTTGTTTGTTTTTAGGGGCGGGAATTTAACCCGTTAATTATGATTATTAATTAGAAAAAAATATGTGTTTAAAAAAAATTACGAATTTAATCCTTTAAGCCCGAGGGTCCCCCAATTGGGGGATGTTGAAGTTTAGCAGCAAAATCCATGCCCTAAATATCAATCTAGTCAAGCTGCACCTCTAAAGAAAGCTCAGAACCTTGGCTACAAGACCATGTAAACCTTTTTAATGTGCTCCAAACACAACTAACACTACAATCACATGAGTGATCAGAAATGCCTCTTCATGTGTTTTTGCCTTCATTTCTGTCTCTAATGATGCTAAATCAAATCAAATTGCACACATTCTATCAACCCATTATTATTATTACTATTATTATTATCATTATTATTATTTTAAAGACGATACCATTATCTAAATGTACTTAAGTAGTATTGTAATTTTAGGTCTGTCCTATTTTTGCCACATATATATTTTTCTCCTGTTTTGAATTGAAATACAATTTAAAAGCTTTTTTTTTTTAGAAATTAAAAGATCAGAAACTCCATTTCCTACTCAGACTTGTAAAGGAAAGAAACCCAGTAGCCTGTGTTAAAAAACAAAACATTTGATTTAAATAAAATTCCACAGTGATGGGCACACACAGGGAAACAAACATGAGGCTTCTTTTAACACTTTAACCGTGTTTAATCCCGGCCGTTTATACGTCACTCCACCAAATAACAAATACAAAATTAAACAAAACGTAAGAAAAATCTACATTTATCTTCCATTGAACATATGTGCACTGCACTTCCATTAAAAAAAATCTATGTTTAGACTTCATCTGTGTTCGCAAATCAGTCCGTGCATGTTTACGTTGCTCAAAGAGTCACGTGCGCGAATGTATCGCCTATCGTCATTTATTGGACTGACGATTGGAGGTTGGAAAAATTATACATATCGCCCAACCCTATGTGACACCAAACCTTCCCCACTGAGGGACAACAAAGGGATTTTGTATTCTATTTCTATTCTATTCTACTATCTGTAGCCTTTCAAGTTACTGTTTTAAAGTCAGTTGAATCTTTTTTAACAGGCCAACAACAAAAAATAGTAATTCTCCTAAATGAAAATGCAATATCTCAGCTATTAACATTCATGCTTTGGAGCAGAAAAAGTGCATAAAAACACAATAATTCAAGCTCAGTTTGCTCACCTGTTCAAGCCAGAGACCTGCATCTCTCTATCTCTGAGCTGAGGGGAAGTTAATCAGTGAGACTCCTGTGTTGTTTTTGTTCACCTTCATCACAGACGACAGTTGCTCTCACAGGTTTGTGCTGCTGAACATGCAGAGCATTTAAGCAGCCTGAGCATGGAGTAGGGTCAGTGTGTCGGAGAGGACAGATGGAAAATGCAGCAGCCACAAACTCTGACTTGAGCGCGTCACTTCACTGGAGTTCAATATGTCTGGCGGTTGGTGCGCTTTATGTCCGCCGCGGCTCGCGAACAGGTTACCGAATCTCCATTTCTGGGCTTCAAAGTCGACAAGCACTGAGTAAACTTGGCGCTGAGTAGGGGTGTTCCAAAAAGGGTACTTCACGATTCGATTTCGATTATGGGAGCTTCGATTCTTCGATTATAATGGTTGTCAATTAACTCAGTTCCTCTAAAACTACTCTCAGTAACTAAATACTTTTTTTTTACATTTAACTATTTTTCAAAGACAAAATCTTATTTTATGACTGTATGACTTGTGTAAATATTTGCACTTTGACCAACTTAACTTCGATCAGGGAAAGCTTTAAACATTTAAAACCTGCTAGGGAAACATTTTTCTCTCCTTCCTTTTACTTTATTTAACAACAGAACATTATTAGAAAACAGTTCAATAACATGCAAAACAACATGCTATCACCTCAACTGTCTTACAGCTTTTGAGATACTGAGTAACATTTAATTTCTACTGGTAACAATGTAATGGTGGCATGTCTATAATGTACGGGTTGGCAATAATCCAGTTTAAATTACCTTCACAGATAGAAGTGTTTGTGAATTAAATACTACAACGGCTTGCCATAGGCCTGGAGCGGTGTGTTGTGCAATCTCGTAGCAACATGAGTCGCGGTAGCTGCTGCGGCTCTGCTCCATAGCGCTGCAGACAGCTACAAATAAACAGGATGGTGGGACTTTTCCTCCGCTTGTAGAGTTTAGTCATTCTTAGTTCCAAGATCATTGTGTTCTTTTGGAACCCACGGCGTGAGTCTGCTATCCGCTAGCTTAGCATTAGCCAATCTGCCCGTAGCTGCGCGTTTGATCCCAAACTTTGGACCGTTTCTGCTGGTTCCTCTATTTTCCTCCACAGCACCTAGATTACCACATTGTGCGCCAGTAAAAAGCATCTTCCTTACACAAAAACAAATAACTTACATTTGTTAAGGCTCCGGTTACGTGTATTTTTTAGTACCGGCTTTGCAACAAAGCTTTCACGTTATTTATTTTTTTAAGCATCGACGTTCATTAATCGATTCTGAATCCTCGCGTGAAGCTTTGCGATGCATCGCCACATCGATGAAATACACCCACTCCTAGCGCTGAGTAAGAGGAGTGTTTTCAGACTGAGAGTAACGCTGCAGATTCGCCGATAACTATTAGCACAGATGCTAACAACTGTAAACAGAAAGGAGGGGGCGCTTTAAGTGATGCAGTACCGCCGCAAAGCATCATGGGATTTGTAGTCTTTGCGGCAAATCGAGCCGGCAGGCCACTCTGGTTCAAGGGGAAAAATCGATCTTAGGCTTTATGAATTGATTTTGTAAAATTTATATGAAATCGATCCAGAATCGGTTAAATCGATTTTTTTTACCCAGCCCTAGTTAGCACACGAGTTTAAGCTAATATCGTTAACTCACCATTTAGAACAAGTTCCTATTATGTTTCTCTAAACATTGTTTTATGGGAGCCTCTAACTTGCAATTTGCTCTTTAAGTAAAACACCACAGACTTCTCAGTGTGTCTTTTGCCCTGCCCCCATCATGCTCAGAGACATCAACATTCTTAAGTCTATGTGAGCAAAACCTGGCTGCTTGGGGCCAGGCCGACACTACCAAGACTGGGCCAGGCCAGATGTGAAGGCGCCATTAGGGTGACGGCATCAAAAAAAGGACTAGTAAAGATTGTAGTTAACTCTTTTTCTGTTTCTTACAGAGTAACTGGAATGAGATTACAGACAACTTTGATGATATGAACCTGAAAGAGTCTCTTCTCAGGGGAATATACGCTTATGGTTTTGAAAAGCCATCTGCCATTCAGCAGAGGGCGATCATTCCTTGCATCAAAGGTACAGAAGTTTAACTATGTTGTTGTTGTTGTTTTGATTGGGTGAAATGATGCTTAACCATCTTTCGGGACTTACCAAAACATGGTGATACTTTTTTTCTCTCACTGATCACTCTTAAGAGGCAGATTTGTATAGTTTTATCTGAGATTTGTATGAAAGAGTTTTTAATACAAATTCTCTCATCGTTAGGCTATGATGTCATTGCTCAAGCCCAGTCAGGCACTGGCAAGACAGCCACGTTTGCCATCTCTATCTTGCAGCAGCTGGACATTGAACAGAAGGAGACTCAGGCTCTGGTTTTGGCTCCCACCAGAGAGCTGGCTCAGCAGGTATGCTGTTCCTGAGGTCATGATAACCTCAACAGTGTCTCAGACCTAGGCAGCATACTGAGGACACTGTTCAGATGTGAAGGTACCCTCTTTTACAGATTTGTCAAAATTCATGAAATTATTAATGCCATCTTCTGATTGGTGTAGTCTCTGTCCATGACTGCATCAGTCTGCAAGATGATTTGGTTGGATTTAATTCTGTTTGTTGATGCGGAAACTGAGTGACATGATGGTATACCATCTTTCGGGACTGACTCTTGATGTGGAGAGTTCCTTTTTCTTTACTGATCACTCTAAAATGTTTCTGCTTATGTGTGCATGTTTATTTGTACCATGGCTGAACTGGTGTTTTTTTTTTTATTTTTTTTTTATCTCCCTTTAGATTCAGAAGGTAATCTTGGCTCTGGGTGATTATATGGGAGCAACCTGTCATGCTTGCATTGGTGGGACTAATCTCCGAAGTGAAATTCAGAAGTTCCAGGCCGAGGCCCCTCACATAGTGGTGGGCACCCCAGGCCGTGTGTATGACATGCTGAACAGGAGACATCTGTGTGGGTATCACTGCTCCTGGGAAGCAGATTAACGTAAACGATGGAAGTGAACCCATCTGACCGTTGTGTTTTCCTGCAGCCCCTAAGTGGATCAAGATGTTTGTTCTGGATGAGGCGGATGAGATGTTGAGTCGAGGGTTCAAGGATCAGATCTATGAGATCTTCCAGAAACTGAGTACAAACATTCAAGTGAGTGTCTAGCAGAACCAAGTCCCTTCTGCAGTTACAGAACTCTGCTATAATTGTGTGATTCAGTTTTTCTGTTCCATGCAATAATGCTAGCAGAGTATTACGCAGACGGAGATTAAAATGCACGGCACTGAAAATGAGATGTAGTTGAACCTCTTTCTTAATGTTCCTTGGCTGCATTCTCATGGTGACGTGCTACATCTGGCTCCAGAGTTGAATGTTTGTGTTTTGTTTAATTTTGGTGTTATGGTGATGTGTTCTGACGTGTCGTTGCTTTCTCAGGTAGTCCTGCTCTCAGCCACCATGCCAGCTGATGTGTTGGAGGTAACAAAGAAATTCATGCGAGACCCTGTTCGCATCTTGGTGAAGAAAGAGGAGCTCACGCTCGAGGGTATCAAGCAGTTCTACATAAATGTGGAGAGAGAGGTTTGTTTGCTGTGGTTCTCCTGTACTGATTCCCTTCTCTCTAAAGCACCCTGCTCAAACTGCAGGAGCCGAGCCTCGGGTTCAGCTCGTGTGGCCGTGTAAGCATGGGTACACCAGGGAAGGAGATTAACGTCACAGAATTGCAAAAGAGACTGGGAGAGACCTCTTTCTTAATGTCTGAGTTCCTTTGTCTCAAGATCCTGTGTTACACACCCTGTGGATAAACGCATGCTGATGTTCAGACTTGTCAGGTTGATGTTCCGTTGACAACACTGTAATTTATTTTAATGGATTTTTGCAGGAATGGAAGCTGGACACTCTGTGTGATCTGTATGAAACTCTGACCATCACCCAGGCTGTGATCTTCCTCAACACCAGGAGAAAAGTTGACTGGTTGACGGAGAAGATGCACGCTAGAGACTTCACCGTCTCTGCTCTGGTATGACACGCCGTTGGCCCGCTGATTAGGTCCCACTA
This sequence comes from Aphyosemion australe, assembly GCA_006937985.1. NCBI lineage: Eukaryota > Metazoa > Chordata > Actinopteri > Cyprinodontiformes > Nothobranchiidae > Aphyosemion > Aphyosemion australe. The sequence continues at coordinate 442,063 of SSNS01000304.1, read as the reverse complement.
TATTCTCTAACTAGTAGATTTTTTTCTCCCCAGCATGGAGACATGGATCAGAAGGAGCGAGACGTGATTATGAGGGAGTTCAGGTCCGGCTCCAGCAGAGTGTTGATCACCACAGATCTTCTGGTTTGTATAGACTCCAGATCTCCATGTTCTCGTCTGAAACTGAAACCCAAATTGTTTCTCATCTTGCGACAGTCTTGAAATGACTGAAGCAGTTCAACGTTTGGGAGATGAAGGCTCGTTCTCCACAATGCATTCTTTGATGTAGGAATCTGTTACTTAAACTCGAGCAACATTACTGATCGTTGGCCTGGGTAGTTGACCCTGGTTCTAGAACATCACTAAAGTTTTTCTTCTCGTAGGCTCGTGGGATTGATGTGCAGCAGGTTTCCCTGGTCATCAACTACGACCTTCCTACAAATCGTGAAAACTACATTCATAGGTGAGCAGAGGTGTGGTCTGCCTGCCTCCTCTGTTCCTCGTTCTCCAGCGTTGTACTAACAAGGTTCTTCTCTGCAGAATTGGACGTGGTGGACGTTTTGGTAGGAAAGGAGTTGCTATTAACTTTGTCACTGAGGAGGACAAAAGGATTCTTCGGGACATCGAGACGTTTTACAATACAACCGTGGAGGAGATGCCTATGAATGTGGCTGACCTGATTTGAGCCCCAAGGTCCTTTTCTTTTTTTTTACGCAGTGATAGCGATCGTCCACTTGCATTGTGCTTACATTATTCAAGAGGGGAGACTTCTCAATGCTAAACCTTGGATCCGATTTTTGGTATGTGTTAAAAGCGAGGTGACGTCTATGGTCGTCCCTGCTGGACAGTTGTAGGTTCTAACCTCGTCGGCTGGCTGGTTGGGGCTACAAAGCCATGGAGTCTGTAAACATTAAGGTCCTTTTCAGGTATTTCTGTTTAATTAAAATGCGTGTTTTTGATGTTCTTCACCATTTAGTAACTTACTTGTGGACTAAAAGGTATAAGTGCTGTATAAAGTCTGCAAATTATGTTATGCTAACATGTGTGCAATGTCTTGTGGGCCTGCTTAATAAGGCACTTGTCATGTTAAACTGTAGATTCACTTGCTTCGGTTTCTTTTGTGAATGCGTTTATTTAAATGTACCATATTTTTTAATCCCTCTAGTTCTATCAGAGTTCCTCACTGGTTGGCCATATTTCGCTGATGTTCTTTTACCCCAAACAGAGTATATTACCATTTCTACCCCTTATATCCTTTGATTTCCTTCAACAGAATTGTATGAATGTCTTAATAAACTAAAATTGCTGTAAGTAAACTTAATTTTGTTGTCATGAAGTTTTGGTGTCTTTATATTTTATTTTTTTAAGAGTTTGGAGCTTTGAGGGTGTTGATTATAAAAAACAAAACAAAACTGGGTTTGAGTTCACATAAATGGGTGTTTACTGCAGGGAGGAAAAGTTGTCCTGCAGCGCCATCTGCTGGCTGAGTAGCAGTATGGAACGATGAATGTTACATTAAAGGATTCCAAAGGTGTGTGTCCAGTCCTAAACTTCTAATGTAAAAAGATTTTTTGGTAACACTTTACAATAAGGGTCCCTTTATTTCCGTGCATTAATAAAAGGTCCCTTTAATGTTACTGTTATTATATTAAGTGTCCTTAAGGTTATGATAAAAGCAAGGCCGTACCCGGATTTTCAAAATTAGAGGTCCAACTTCCGTTATCCCGTGCACATTAATTACAAAGAAAAAACCAAAACTGATTCCAGTTACATTATTTAAAAATAAAGTTTTTTGTATGTGTATGATGTTATTGTGTGTGTGTGTGTGTGTGTGAGAGAGAGAGAGAATAGATGAATATGTTTAGCTGGTATCTATAGTAGAGTTGCAATGATTATAAATGTTGGTGGTACGATTATAGTCTGAGAAATAATCACTGTTTCACGATTACATGAATTGCTTTCACATCTGTATGAACAAGTATAAATCACAAACACATTTTATAAAGTATTGATAACGTGCATGAGTACATTTTATAAAGGTTTTAAACTCCTGAGGATATTTATCGCTGCTTTTCAGAGATTCTGCTTAGAAAAATTCATTAGTAAAATCAAAGTAATCTCTGTAATTTTTAAATTACAGTTTAAAACTTTTAAAATACCCTTGATTAGATTTGCCTAATAGTCTGTTTTTAGTTTCTGTAAAAACACAAAAAAGGTTTAACTGTTGACACCTGGTCAAGGTTAACACGTTTATTCAACACTGAAAGATGGACACACCTTCATGAAATGAGAAGCTAAATTCCTACTAGTGCATTTGTTATTATGAATATACTTAAACATCATTTCTACTTGCTCATATCTGTCTCTTCAAAATTGACTAGTGAGGATATTATTTGGACAAGGATAAATGATATTATTGCTATGTAACATAGGAATAAAAAAGAGGTGTTAGATTAAATGTTAAAATGGCTTGCTGTACTGGCTTGCTATAGACAAATTGTTAGCCGAGGTTGTTTTACACAACGGAATCAAAGTTGCACTGATGGAGGTTTCACTTATAAAACCTCAGACAGACTCTAGAAGTACTCTTTTGAGCTTGGTAGCAGACAGCCAGTAGCTTCCATCCGGGCTCCACACCCGCTGGCTCTGCTAAAGCTCTCCTTTTATTTCCTCATAGGTCAAAGGGTAACACACACGTCACTTCCGTTTTCCTTGATCCGTAGCCAGAATAAATCTAATATATACATATATACACACATAACATCAGAACATAATACTTAACACAAATACAGGGGAAAGGTAGTACAGACTACTAAATGAACCCACGTGTTACGTGTCAAAACTTTTCTGCAAGCTCTGCGGTGCGGAAGCGGGCGAGTGGGGGTGGGGGGGCTCAAGTCTATTTTGCCTTGGCCCCCAAATGCCTAGAAACGGCCCTGGGCTTGTGATGGAGTTTTTAAGCTGATCTGAACTGCTGGACATCCATCTTCTCATCCTCCTTTATACATAAAGACACTAAACTACAGAGAAGTAACTATCTATCACAGATCGCTCCAATGTCTGTCTCAGGTTACTCCGCTCCGTGACAGCGCCTCAGCGCACCTTTTGACACCTGCTGTCAGATCACGCAGCAGCCATCCTCTGTCCCTCAGCAACAAAACACTACTGAACCCATTCTTAGTTTAATTATTGTCAGGATCTGCTCCTTCTCCCTCAGATGTGTTGTCCTGTGTTTATTGGACTCACCTGCCCCTTGTTATCCTACCCACCTGATTCCTGATTACCCTCATGTATTTAAACCCTCTGTTGTCCTGGTCTGTGTCAGATCCTCGTCTTGTCTGCCTGTTGTATCACCACCTACCATTATTCATATTAAACAGTTCTTTTGCCTGCCAGTCTGCCTCCTGTTCACCTGCATTTTGGGTCCTACAACAACAACCACCACATGACAATTATTTTAGTATAACTCTGGTTTTATTTGGGCTATTAACAAAAATAAAAACTGGTGTTTAGTTTTTAATCTGCATTTTAAGCATAAATTGAAATGGAAAATCAGAGAGGCAGAGTCTTGCTGCTGCGGCGTCCCAAAGGTGTGTTTTCATTGGTCAACTGCAGTCAGGAGTCGTAGGTTAAGCAGTGCTTCAAGACTGTTGGAGGGTGTCTTCTTTCTAATAATTAGACTCATATCAATACCTATGCTACACGTAGGCTGCAGGTGAGCGCAGCTGAGCTTTTTATGTTTTCTTTTTTATGTCCACTGCTGTCACTCTGCAGCTCCACCACAGCTCACCAATGCAACAATGCTGTCATTCTAAAGAAATAAAGAGGTTTTCCTGTGCCTATATCTCACTACAAGCACCTCCATTTCAGTCACAGTGAAATTGGATTTTCTAGACCTCTAGGTTGCCATGGTTATCAGCGCAATGACACAGATCATCTGGCTTATTTATATGTAGAGTATTCATGAGGTTGTTTCCATTGACCATTTATGGCAGAAAGTGGTGTGTAGGAGGCGGGATGTGATCCTAATAAAGCAGGAATTGCGTGCAGCCGTGCGTACGAAGTGTTTCATAGGTCTGAAAATTAGTTTGCATAAGCCAATTATTATGAATAAATGTTTAATGTAAAAGAGCATGTGTTGTTGGTTTAGGGAGGCTGTTGGGGACACCTGCACAGGAAACCACTCTGATAGAGCAGCACAACCCCAGTTCCTGCTGTTATAAATATATATCAACCATCCGCAGGTAAGTATGTGTCAATGATATTTAATATATTTGGTAAAAGAACGTTTCACCAGATTCTGAGATTTCACAATTTGTATTTTTTCATTTAGTATTGAGAACATTTAGGATTGAGACCAGGGGCGGATTTAGGATTGAAAAAGATCCGGGGCTTAGCCCAGATGAGTGATCATCTTTTTTTAAAGGGTGAGTAACACCATGGGTGGAGACTTATTCCAAGCAGACTTCCTGTTAGAGAAATACCTGGAAAAGAGGCGTCACCTGGAGGACCGAGAGAGTGGCACTGAGGCAGTGATTGACAGTACCACCCTCAACCACTCCACGTGGGCCCTCGGAGTTTCCCAGTCGGAAAAACGGGTCATTTACAAGCGCGCGCACTCACGCGTGTACAGGAGCGCACAAACAAGCAAACCTACCGCTCAGGAGAACAAGCAGACTCAGAAGTACCAGCAGGCTGGAGGATTTCCTGTCCATAGCGATCACCAGAAAAAAGGAGGCGAGCGGCTCCGAGCTCTAACGTGTCATATTGGCAGGTGAGTGGTTGAGCCAGGTGGAGGTGCAGCCGACTCAGCTGGAGTCCAGTGCAGCGCAGCCACGTAGGCTAGCACGGTACAGACAACGTCACCCTGCACTGCAGCTCTAGCAACCAGCTGTGGCTGATTCTAAATCAGTGTGAAGCAGAGTTTTAACCTGAAGGTGGAGATATAATTATGGTTTTTGCCTGTAATATTACATTTTAAGTAAGTTACACTAAACTGCCAAAATAATGATTACACACTTCTACAGCACTATTAGACACTCATCTATACAGGTTATCAGCAAAAACAAGTTGATTTAGGTGTTACTCACTCTCTAATGAAACATTTCGACTTTCACATTTTAACCATGTTAAAGCAGACAAAAAGCACTAGATTACACTTATAAACTGGTATGATATAATACATTTATTGTTAGCTTCTATACAGTACTGTGAAAAGAAACCCTCTCTGGGACATTACATTAAGATGTGTGCCATGTTTATACAGTAATCCTCACATTTATTCATATCGTTCAATTAAACAGAAGACAAAATTCACAGAAGTCACTGAAATAATTAGAAACTCAAAAATAAGTAAATTATAATTAGGCAAAATAATGAGAAAGCTCTACTGTCATTGTTCAACAACAGAGACTGCTGCTGGCACAATGAAATTGCAAAGGCCCTGGTCCTAACATTTACATGAGTAAAGAAAAAGGAGAAAACATAGTAGGTTAAAGTTTTTGGTGCATGTGTGCATTCAGAGTGGTGATCACTTGGGAAAAGTAACTGTTGCTTAGCCTTGAAATAAAACATAGCTTTTGAATTGTGGCTGAAAAAAAAATTAACAAAAAACTGTCCCAGAAAAGTTAGTTTACTAATGAGCAGCTGCGCCCCCTCTGGTGAACAGTGGTACTGCATGCAATTTCTAAGTGATTTTTTTACTTTGGGGCTTTTCAGAAAACATCCGGGGCTTGAGCCCAAGTAGCCACCCCCTAACCCCGCCCCTGATTGAGACCAGCATTCTCAAAGGAGTTTCCTAAGTGTCTCAAAGTGTTTGCAGGTATTTTTCTCAAGTTTCAGACTCTGCTTTGCTCCTTCTTTGCTCTCTGCTTGTTTACACTTTTTATTTTTATTTTTCACCGAGATTGCTGTTTTTCAGCTCATTGAGTACTGGACTCTTATAAATCAATGGGATCTTTTTCTAGTAGACAGAGAAGCTGGAAGTGTGTGTGTGGGGGTGTGTGTGTGTATCAAAGACTGTATATATAAGTGTGTGTGTATTGTATTGTGTGTATCACTGGGGACGAATGGAGACCCATCTAAGATGGCGACTGGCCACTACGGCAGCGCCAGTCCACGGGGCGTCTGCATATACTGTGGGGGTTCGGTAGAAATCAAACGTCGCAGCCGCCAATAGCAATAGACGCTGCAGACCCGGAGACGCCAGTTTCAGGCCAACACCACTTTCAGGCTTCTACCCTTTTCGAGACAGCGACCTCTAATGGACAGATGTTTAACAGCAACCACGCCAGATTCAGGCCGACGCCACTTTCAGGCTTCGTTGTTTGTGGACAATAATTTGGCTTGATGTTATAGCAGAGTTCCTTATCTTTATCTTTGAGTAGAATTCCAAAAATGATCATATCTTTAGTAATGTGAACTGGGAAGGGTATTTTTGGTTTGAGCCACGTCTCTAGTTTTTTCCAAAATAATTGTGTTTTCTGACGTTCATAAAAATATGATCTATAGTTTCTATATGACTTTCACATAAAGAGCAGTCATTGCTATCAATGTTAGACACACATAACAGACATTGACCTAAAAAATGTTATACAAGTGTAGCAGGACTGGTTGGCTTTTCAACCAGTTAATTGGTTGACCTATCGCCTTTAAGAGAGCCCAGTATAAATGGGGGCGCTATGGCGCTTCTCTTGAGTTCTTCCTCCCTCCCTCCTTTGCGTGTCTGCTGTGGAGAGGACTTCCGGTTCCGCTGACCTGTGTCAGGAAGCGTGTGGTGGTGCGCGAGATTTGAATATTTCAATTGTAAGTATGGCTAATCCCAGCGGTTGCGACATGGGGGTCGGGCACTAATATTGCTCCTGCTGTAGGGATTGCTCAGGTGTTGATTCATCTCGTGGGACGCACAGCGTTATCCGCTTCAGGTGGTCATTCAGCTGACACGGTAGGTTCAGCCTGCAGTCTCCTCTCCACTTAGTTAAATTGGATGTTGATGTTTTGTGTCTTTTCCTCTTTTTAGTATGAGGAAGGGGTTTTGGCATACCCCCGAAGAGACCCTGCTGTTTTGCCTGATCGTGTGTTTTTCTTTCTGATCGTGTTGTGCCTCGGTTGTCTTGCCTGTGCTGTTCTTTTTGGCTCGCCTTCAGCTTCGTTCTCCTGCTGCCTGTGTTACCGCTCCTGCTGGTGTGGGTGTGCGGCATCTGACCTAACGCGCTGCCCTGTCTCCGCTGGTTGGTGGTTGTGATCCGCCAAGTGAACACGAACGGGGAGGCAAGATTTGGACCGCATCGCTACCACTGTCTCTTCTGGGTGCTGGAGCGCCTTACGGACAGTCGGACATTTGAGCAGCCGAAGCGCTGTGTGTGTGTGGGTGCGTGACCACCTGTGTCACTCGGCTCCGGCCGCTGATTTTATTGTTAGAAGCAGGGTGGTGGAGACAGGGGCGTTGCAAGCTTCTCAAAAGTGTGGGGGATGTTGAGACTTTTCACTCACGCACGCATGTGTGCACGCGCGCGCGCACACACACACATCTGTATTTACACACCCTGTCCTATTTTACCAGTATGCATTATCCTGAAATTGGTAACCTGAACTTATTTGGAATGCAAAGCAAATTTTAAATTAGATTATTTTTCTCATTCATTTGGCTGTTTTTTTATTTATGTTGTTGCTCTTTATTTTATATGAAGCTGAAGTTGGTTCCCTTTTAAGTTTTTAATTCAGAAAGTTTAATTCCCTCTAATGTTTCCACCCCCAGTATCTTTAAGCTGCTGTAATTAGAAAATGTAAAATGTTTTATTTCATGGGTGACCAATCAGAACTCTTGAAATTTCAACATCAACCCATTAAATTGAAAAATATGTTACTAATATGATAATCCAAACTCATAATAAAAAAGAAAAAAGTAGCCTTGTTTGAACTAAAGTTTTCACAATTTACCACCTGGAATTGATGGATTCTGCTGTTAATGTAGAATAATCTAATCCAGGTCTGAAGAGTCTAGGTGTTGTAGTTTTTACAATAGACCAGACCTAAGGTGGGTCTGATGCAATAAAGTTCTCAAATCTGCATTTTTTGAACTGTCACAAATCAAATAAAGGTTTCACCAATCACAAACTGTTCTTTAAGAACTCTGCTATCAGTCTAATATAATCTAGTTAAGCTCTGAATAATCTAAGTATTGTAGTTTTTAGCAGAGCCAGTTCTAATGTGGTCTACAGGTGAAACTCAGAAATGAGAATCTGGTGTAAAAGTCCACTTATGTCAGTAATCCAGCTCAGACTGAGAGACCATCTAAAGGCTCAGGAACCCTCTGCAGGTGTTCTGGATTCACCAGCTGATTAGAGTGTGACACTTTGAGTCTAGAATATTGAACCTTTTCACTATATTTTAACTGAGATTCTGAATGTGATGTTGTCATCAGATGTAAGACATAATCATCACAATTAAAACAAATAAAGGCTGAAATATCTGGCTTTGAATGGAATGAGTCTGTCTCATAGATTAGTTTCACCTTTTAGGTTGAATTACTGCCAATCAGGTGTTATTGTGCCTTTGATGAGCCTCAAGCTTCACTCAGCAGAAGCAGCTGGGTTAAGTTCAGACTTCAGCATCGGCCCTGTTATGACCAGAAATCTATCAGACAAGCAGATTAAGATTTGTTTTGGTCTCAGTTGGAAATTATCAAATGAAATTGATGTAAATATGACTACAACAACTAATTATAGGATACTACTGGACTGAAAGGCTGTGAACCAGAGACAACAGGACAGAAGTGAAGGTTTGTGCATTTAACAAAACATTTAATAAATAATCAGAGCTGCTGTAAAATATTCTCCAGTCCACATCCAGACAGAATCACCGTCTCTTCTGTCTCCTGATCAGCAGCAGCTGGGATGTTTATGCTCACAAAGGTTTTCTTTTTTATCAACATTCCCACTTTCAAGTGCAGCTCACTCCTCCTCTTGCTCTGACTTTTTTTCTTGTGCTTATTCTCATCCGTTTGGATGCATCTCCACCTCCATGTTTCCACCTGCCTGTCGGCGCATCTGACCACTGGTTGTTCATATGCTGCTGCTGCTGTCAATCATTGCGGGAGCGTTCACGGTGTCTGATACCTCGTCTCTTTGTTCTCTCCTCCTGCCTGGGCTAACGGTAGCTGACTGTGATGTGCGCGCGGCGCGCAACAGCGATGCGCCTTTGGAGAGAATGAGTACTCGTGCGCAAAACGAGGCCCCTCATGGAGCGCGTGTTCTGCGTATCGGGAGGGGCCCACTTAAAGCTCTGGATTTGCTCAAATAAGATGTTTGAGCTCAACAAGGTTGTAGTTCTCTTGTGGTATGAGCAGAGCGCGCTGGGAGTGCAGCTTGTAATGAGCACGCGCGCTTTTTTCAGTTCGGAGGCGCGGAGCAGCTGGAGAAACATAACAATGATGGAACGTACGAGAAGTTTTGACATAACACCGGTGCGCAGAGGTGCGGGTTTCAATGATCAACAGGAAAGGGAGGGGAGAGGAGGAAACAGCGAGCGAAACACGGAGGGACCAGACTGTTAGTAAAGTTTTGAGCAAAACTGCTGGAAAAGTGTGGGTGTTCAACCTCCTCATTAGAAAAAGTGTGGGTGTTAAAACACCCACATCCCCCACGGGTGCGACGCCCATGGGTGGAGACCTCCCTCCTCTCCTCTTATTTATTTATTTTTTTTACTTCTTTTGTGTTTCAGGCTGAGAGCTGCTGGTGGTGGTGACCACGTTGGGGTGACGGTTCCGGTTTGGGTTGCAGTGTGTGTGTGGTTCTTCACCCCACTTTGGATGCATGCACGAGTGTCTGGGGTGAACCTTTCTTATATTTTCTTAGTTTAGGGTCCCGTCTCCTCTTAGGGATTCGGCACCCCATTAGTAGCTTCAGCCTGTCTTTTTAATTCTTTTAGTAATTTTAGTCGTAGTCTTTTTAATTGTTTTTATTATTTTTGTTTAATAAATTTGTTATATTGTGGGAACCCTGTCTCAAGCTTCTTCTATAAGAGTGGACCTACGTGTCCTTTATTTTTGTCCTTGAGTATCAAGGTGGCGTTGTTGTGTTCTTCAAAAGTCTAGCTATATAAGCTACACTCCGTTCTGCCACACAAGCTTAGCAAAATAAACAATATGAATGGAAAAAGTGGTGTGTGTGTGTGTATGTATGTATGTGTGTGTGTGTGTGTGTATATATATATATATATATATATATATATATATATATATATATAAATACAAAGAAATGGCGTCACTAGTGCAGCTACACTGTTGTTTGTTTGGTTAGCAGTCAGAGGACTGCCTGGGAAGGTTGAAAAAGTAAAATGCCAGGACCTGTATTTTTTGGACCATAGGCACATTAGATTATAACATCGACATATATATACTGGACAAAGCCCGCTCATTTGGATATTAATATACAGAATAGGGCTCGTGATTGTGTCGTCATCACCGGCGCGGCCGCCATGTTGGAAGCCTCGTTACTTGTTTATTGTAACTTCAGACAACAGCGCGCTCAGTCTTGCGGCTTCATTTAATCTATTATTCATTTGATCGTTTGTTATTCACCCATGGTAAATCGTTGCTGTGTTTTGAGGTGCAACAGCGCAACAACACTATCATGATCACCAGTGAATAAAAGGTAAAAAACGGGCTAACTTTTCACCGTTTCCCTGCTTGGATGCATAACCTGGGATCGCAGCTGTAAAGGCTCTCCAGAGTATCCCGGTCTTGAGAGTCAATTTTTTGCATTTTCATTCTGGTAAGTTACAGATGATATACTTTTTTTATACATCGTTTCTTTAGTTCAACCCGGACATGCATACCGACACATATAGATACACACACACCGGTAGGCTAATGCGGGCGCACTGAAACACAACTATAATAATAGATTAAATGAAGCTGCAAGACTGAGCGCTGTAGTCTGACATTACAAGAAACAAGTAACGAGGCTTCCAACATGGCAGCCGCGCCGGTGATGACGACATGATCACAAGCCCTATTGCAGGGTTTCACATGACGTAGAGTCCACGTCACCAAATGCACCAGATGTGGGGCATGCAGTTGCTGCCTGCACAGATCCCTATTTACTCTGTTGATTTGGCGTTAAAATGCCCAAATTCTTTGTTGTCTATGGCTGTTACGATTGCAATAATTGGGACAAAGACAAACGTTTTTTCCGGGTCCCAAAAGTAGTGCGCCACAAAGGAGTTATTAAAAAAAAACTTACTGAAAGAAGACGGCAGAATCAATCAATCAATCAATCAAATTTTATTTATAATGCACTTTTCATACTTTGAAAGCAGCTCAAAGTGCAGTACAGATTAAAATAACCCCACATAACTCTCAGTACCCACCCCTCCCAGCCAACCCCATCCCCCCCTACACACACACAGACAGACACACACACACACACACATGCGTCAAGAATACAAGACATTGGCATCTGGCTGAGTTCAGAAAAACCATAAGATCAGTAATCTCTAGCTAATACCAGGAGGCTCTGAAATGGACAATACTAAAGTTTGCAGCAATCACGTTCTATCCAGTAATGGTTTACTAAATGTTTTTATAGCATTTTATTGAACACAGCCATAAAAATGACAGGTAGAGTGTTTGATACTGTTTTCATGTGTCCGTACCGCAAATAGCTTTCACAGTGCTAGTGTTGTTAGCAGTTAGCTTAGAGTTGTAACGTGGCGTTTATACCTTATTAAAAACAACCGTACCAGAAATTTGGATTTAAAAGGCCATAATAAGTTATGTAAAAGTAGATTCTAGCACATAAACATACTCGTTAGCAATAGCGATAGCATTATTATCATGAGCTAAATAGCACAATTCACTTAGCCTGGCAAGCCATCCTATATATGTGAATATATAGTCTGGCCACGAACTATTGACGGCTCTCAGTCGTGAGGCGGGATCTACGATTGTCTTTCAAAATGTCAGCACGCAATTGGATAGCGCTAGGACCAATCAGAGTAACGAACAACGTGACGTAATCACAGCGACGGAAAAGAGGGAGGCAGCAATGGCGTCTAACATCAATGATTTCTGTCGTTTTTGTATAAAAACATGTGAATATCAGGTGTACTGGGACATTGCACTACTTTGTTTGATAACAATAAGAAGCTGCTAAGTATATCAGACAGACTTACGCACGTTGGAGTCTAAATAATCCAATGTTGATGACAAAGCCGTTTCAAACCAACGTGGTTCCTGCGCTGCCCCCATGTTGTTTATGTTCGCGGTTGCAGCGCTGACGTCATTGGCTACTCCCTATTAAAACCATAAATGACCGGTTAAAAACAAATAAAACCAAGCACCATTAAATCAAATTAAATTAAGAAAGGCATAAACCTTTTAAGAAGTTTTTTTAAAAGTTACTTTACTAGCAGCTTCAGTTACCACAGTCGGTAGTCTATTCCAGATTCCTATTGCTCTAAACATAACAGATCTACACACTGCCTCAGTTCTGGGTCTTGGACACACTAAGCGTCCATGAATAGCTTGTCGAGTAGGATAGCCATGTCTGTCTCTCACATACTGTAAAAATGCGTACAAACTTGTAGGCTGTCTACAATGACAGATATTCCAAAAAAAAAAACCCATTAAATTGCACTTCAGCCTGTCCTCCACTCTGAGCCAAGAAAGATTTTCATGTAGGGCTAACGTCCCTTCCCTTGAATAAAAGGGAAGACCCAGGACTAGCCTGGCTGCTTTATTTTGCATTGTCTGAAGTGTAGTCAAATGTTTTTTTACCGCACCCGACCACACCACTGAACAGTAATCCAAGTGGGACAGCACTAATGATTTAACTACAAGAACTTTGGAAGATGATGTTAAAAACTCACTACATCTCCTTATGCACGCAATACTTCTGCCCATTTTCTTCACAACGTATTTGATATGATTTCCCCAAGACAGCTCATCATTTACCATGACACCAAGTAGCTTGAAATCATGGACCTGTTCAATTTCCCAGCCATTTAAAACCACATTAAGTTCATTATTTGTATTCAAGTATCTAGGCTTAACTAGCATGCTCTTTGTTTTTGACATATTCAGAACCAGTTTGTTTTCACATATCCAATCCTGAAGCAGCTGCAGATCTGTACTAGGTGTGTCCTTTATTCTCGATGTAGTACTTGCTGCACAATGCACTGTAGCATCATCTGCATAGAGTGTAATGCTGCAACTTTTCGTTACATGCGGCATGTCATTAATAAATAAAAAGAACAACAATGGACCCAGGGCACTACCCTGGGGCACACCACACTGTAGTTGTTTAGCCCCAGAAAGACTGCCATTAAAAAAAACTGACTCTGATCTCCCAGTTAGATAGCTTCTAAACCATCCAAGCGTGGAGTAACCAAACTTATATGCAGCTAGTTTCTCAAGCAAAAGCTCATGGTCAACTAAATCAAATGCAGCACTAAAATCAAGAAATACTGCCCCTACCATCATTTTATTGTCAACACTCTCTGACCATCTGTCTATCAATTCTGCTAACGCAGTACTAGTAGAATGATTATCTTTGTATGCATGCTGCGATTCATAATTTAGTTCATTGGTATTCAAATACCTCACCATCTGTATAAAAACTATTTTCTCCATTAATTTACTTAATTCAATTCAATTCAATTCAGTTTATTTCTATAGCGCCAAATCACGACAAGAGTCGTCTCAAGGCACTTCACAAAGTAAAAATTCCAATACAGTTCAGTTCATTAAGCCAATCAGTAAAAAAGTTTCCTATATAAGGAACCCAGCAGATTGCATCAAGACACTGACTGTGTGTTGATACAATCCTCATACTAAGCAAGCATGTAGCGACAGTGGGAAGGAAAACTCCCTTTTAACAGGAAGAAACCTCCAGAGGATCCTGGCTCAGTATGAGCAGCCATCCGCTACGACTCACTGGGGATTGAGAAGACAGAGCAGGCACACACACACACACACACGCGCACACACACACACACACACACACACACACACACACACACACACAC